>JAEQBH010002412.1:160000-301305 GCA_016808115.1 Tetrastigma voinierianum | reverse complement strand
ATCTATATCTATTTATAGATATATAAATCTATATATAAATATCTATATAGATATAGGTCTATATACATCTATATAGATTTATATATATATAGATATGTGACGCCCAAAACTCCGGGGTCTTGACTAATTCACAACCTCGCTGGAATACAAGTGGAGGTCAGGTTACTGTGACGCCACTTTAGGAAAATCTAAAAACCCTTTGAACTAGGAGCTCACCCACCAAAATACTCCTCCGCATGAAACCCGTCCCAAGCAAAAATTAATATATTCAATATATCCAAGAGACTCAAACCACATGAGTAATACTACCACTTGGGCCCACAACGATACTCATAATGCACTAACTATGAATTCAACTATATACCCACAGTTACAAGAGTTCAAACGTTTATTTTTATACAACATATAGCAAAAATTAGGAAAATTCTAATACATGTAGATATCACAAGCCAAAGCCACAATCCGGCTTTTCTTCTAATCCACGGCTCCTGTGAGGAGTCACGCCTCTCGCACGCTCCCCCGCACTGTGAAAAGGGGATCCCACGACGGTGAGCCAAAGCTCGCAGAGGAGAATCGCCCTAAGGGCCACTCACCACCTAAGTGCAAAGCAATGTTCCAAATTAAACAAACATTCAAGCAAATGCATGATCCTACTCAATGTCTACATGACTAACTCGTGATCCCGAGTCCTCATCGACTTCTCTCACACTCGCCTGCTTCTCGTTATGAGAATTATCATTTTATTAGTGGGCAACCCTCCGATGAATATATATCACTGGGCCAAGCCCGACGATTGATATATATATTAATTTGTTTCCAGGGACTACTCCGATGAATATATATCAATCAATGGTCTGACGGTTGATATATTATTTAGTTTGTGGACTACCCTCCGATGAATAAATATCAACTGGGCCGCTCCGACGGTTGATATATTATTTAGTTTGTGGACTACCCTCCGATGAATAAATATCAACTGGGCCGCTCCGACGGTCTCCGATCATTTAATATTTTAGACTACCCTCCGAACCACTTTCCTCTAAACTCATCTCATGACTAACTCCTATCATCCTAGGATGTTCCAAAGGTGCATATGGAATGCATGTATGCCAAGCCTAATTCACGACTCACATGCAAATATATAAATATGAATATACTCGCATAAAAATTAAATCACACAAACATGTTATGTAATTATCATTTCACACATCAAAATTAGCTCTCAAGCACACTAAACACACAAGCAATCTGACTCTAGTTCATTTAACCAAACACACTCTACTCTAAAATATATTCTAGAAACACTATTTCTGAATAGTGAAACCTCGGTTATCATTCCCGAAAAATCATTAAATCAATGGTTCACCTTTGTGAACCTCGTTAATCCACTCGCCATTCCCGCCAATCCATACCAAAACACATCGACATTTATGGCCCATTTCACAACCCCGGACCTGCTTTTAACAACTCGAAACTCAAAGAAAGGCCGTCCACGCCACTGGTCCAATCTCTAAGCCACTTTTTGAACCGAATCTCTCTACCCATTACCTGCCTCATAAACACCAAAGCATAATTTATTGAATAAATTATCACAAAGACCCATAACAGTCCGTAATGTGTTGTCTAGATTTGGCCCAAATCGCCCCCAAAAATTCTAACACTTCGGTCCCATGTTTTAGGCCGATTGCTTGCCCATTCCCGGCCTTTATCATCTCAAGCATGCATTTTAATACCAAATTCCACACAAACAGCCCACTGGGGCTTCAAGGGGCCACTCGCCAACCCAAAATCCTAATAAAATTATTAGCCATGTCCTTGCATGCTCTCGGGGATCAGCCACGGCTCAACACTTTAAAGACAGCAGTCAGGAAGTCAAAACACAGTAGGAGAAATCTCTATTTGAGTTGCAAAACGCAGTCCCGGTCCACGCTGAGCTTGCCTCGCGCATCTGCCTGCTGGTCCAAACGGTCCGATCGCATGTATTTCTAGAGAGAAGGAAGACCTTCTCTCTAGAAAACTCCATTGAAGCCACGCATCTCCACCTAAAATGAGCTCCACGTTTTCCTTGGCCAATGCGTAAGAAGGAGAACCATTCCTATTATGTCATTTAGTAATCTCAAGATTTAGTTAATTTATCTTTATAAACCTTTCTTTCTGTATTTGATTTCTAAGACATCACGTCATCATTTCAATTACGCTTTATGGTAAGATGAGCACAGCAAAAGAGTATGGGAGCTCAAGATTCTAAAAATGATTATTTCAAGACTGAAACGCGATGCCTCGAAAAATGCAGCGACCGACCGCCTCGCCCGTTAGTACTTACGTGCTAACTAGATTTCGTGAGATGATTCCACGGTGCACTGCTTTCGTTATCTGAGATCTAGAGACGACTGATGATTTTTAACCGTGAATACAATTTTTGTATTGTAATGTTTCTTATTCCATAAATTGGAATTTCTGTCTTACAAGATATCTATATATAGATTTATATATATAGATATATACATATTTATATATAGATAACTATATATATATATATATATATATATATATATATATAGTATATAGTTATCTATATATATAAATATGTATATATCTATATATAGATATCTATATATAGATTTATATATATAGATATATACAAGGTTTATATATATATAGATAACTATATATATATATATATATATTGTAAGACTCGTAGAAATTCCAATTTCGAATAAGGGCAAAATCGTAAAATTTGATTACGTATGTATTATGGTTAAAAACTGTGAATTAATTTCTAGATCTCGGATGATGAAACGGATTGTACCGTTGAATCAACGCTCTCGCGAAATCTAGTTAGCACGTAAAATTCGTAATTTCTAAGACAATGAGTTTACACGCTTTTTCGAGGGCATCACTTCTGCCGTGTCAGAACGGCTGACAGCGACGAAAGCCACATATAACATGTACTCATGTACCATAAGTGGTATGAGTAGAGAAATGATGAAAATGGACGGCCGAGGTAGTGCCGAATATCAAATCTGAGAAACGAGGGACATAATGGGTATTATAGAAATTGATTTTAAGTGACTAGAAGACAAAATAGCCAATAGTCTTCTTCTCCACTTAAACACCAAGAGCAAAAACGTGAAGGGCATTATTTGGTGATGCAGTGGCTTCAATGACAATTTTAGGGAGTGAGAAGGTCCTCCTTCTAGGTTATCTCGCAATCCACCGTTGATTTCGAATTTTAGCAAGAAGGGAACGCTCCCACGCGAGCACTACGCAGGACCCCGGTTTATGAAGTTTTGACAACTCCAAGAGGTAGGATTTTCTTCTCTACTTCATGCTTTTATTCTATTTCTTAAGGGTTTACGTTTCATGGATCGAGGCCGTGGAGGGGGTTTTTGACGGCCCCAAACACGGACCGAATTGTTAGGAATTTCTGCGATTTCTCTCACCATCCGTGACCGCCTGCAAATTGGGGTGGGCTGCCTGCGTCTTAAATTCCAGAATTTTTGCTTTAAATCATGTATTTAGCGGAAAAAGGCCTGAATGGCCGTAGGATCGGGTCCCAAAACATGGGACCGACCAGGAATTTTTGAGACTCGGGTCAGTCCGCGGATAAACCCGTAAACCGGGCTGCGGGCTGTCAGGTTAGAATTGTGTATTAAATTTATGTCAGTATGCATGAGACCGAATAGCTATGGAAATCGGTTTCAAAAATTGAACTGATAGGGATGAGTGGGCTGCCCGTGACGTACCCCACTTCCCTGTTTGGGACTCCGAATTGTTTTGTGATAATTTATTGAATAAATTATGCTTTGGTGATTAGAGACCCGAATTGGGATGGAAATCGGTTCCACCAAGAGGAACCGTAGGAAGTGGCTGCTCCGTACAGCCCAATTTACTGCTGGGACTCCAAACAAATCTGCCTGTGATAAAGGGCTGAAATTTCAGCCCATGTGTTTTGGGTATGAAATTATGAAATGAGTGACTTGATTCGTGTGGTGTAGAAATCAATAGGTTAATGCTTAAATGAGGATTATCGATGAGGTCACAATTATATGGAATATAATCGTATGTATAGCTATTGGGAATAAAAAAATTTAGGATTTGCTCAATTATATGGAAGATAATCAGAGTACAGTCATTGGAGATGAAATTATGATTTGCCTGGTGAGCTAATTTGGGCGATGGTTGATATCATTGGAATTACATGCGTAATTGTAGTTGATTGAAAATATGCATATTGTCATATTGTGTAAATGGTTTTGAAAAATGGTATAATGTATTTTCATATGCACTGCAACCTAGAGTTAGGTGTGAGTGCATGACAAGGTATTTTTATAAAACTGATATGGTTATGTAAAGGAATTTGGGAAGGATGATATTCCTAGAATCGTCAGAGACGGGCTAATGATCATTTCTGATGAGGACCATGATCGCTTCTAAAGCTCACCAACCAATTCACCTCAGAGGGTAGTTCATTATTTCATCGAACATTTTCGTAGTGTATTTTCAAGAACAACGGGTTTTGTTTTGAAAATGATTATTTTCTCATACATGGCTTAGGCAAGTGTGAGTGAGCTCTGAGGACTCGTGGACACGGGATGACATGTAGACATTCAAGTAGGATCATGTATTTACTTGAGTGTGTGTTTACTTAGGAGCATTGCACGCACTTAGGGGTGGTGAGTAGCCCACTTAGGGCGATTTCTACTGGAACTTTAGCTCACTGCCGTGGGACCCCTTATTTCAGTACGTAGAGCTCGAGGAGACAAATTTCATTTTGAGGTTGATTTTGAAGAAGCCTACAGGCTTGATGGTTTTTTTCGACATAACATGGCTAGAATTGTAGATTTTAATATATGTTTGTATAAAATAAAAAGTGTTAAGTATTGAATTACTGGGAGATAATTGAAGAATAGTTATGATAATTGATCTTATGAGTATTGGTTTATGAGCCCAAGAGGCAATTTTAATTTTTCATGTTGGGATTATAATGCATATATTGGATTGTTCGGGACAGATATGTGCTATTTTACAAGAATTGTATTTTGGGTAGAGCTCCTATACAAGGAGACTTTGCCCGATTGCCAAGTGGCGTCGTAACCCGACATCCACTTGTATTCCTGCCGACGCGGCAGAATAACTGACCCCCTGCCAAGATATATAGATATATTGTTTATATATATAGATAACTATATATATATATATATATATAGTTATGTATATATATATATATATAGATATTATATATATATATATATAGATATGTATATATATATAAATAGATATATATATATATATATATATATATAAGAGTATATATATATATATATATATATATCTATATATATATATATATTTTTATATATAGATATCTATATATCATATAGATATGTATATAATAATATATATATATATATAGTCCAAAACCGATTGAACAACCAAAACTCTTATCCATAATAGAAGATGGATAAGGAAATGTCTAAAATGACTTTGAGCCAAGAAAAGAAAACTTAACAAGATCATATTCTCAAGGTCTAATTCTTATTAGAAATTAGAACCTTCCCGTAAGATCAAATGTTCAATAAACTTAAATCTAGAAGAAGTAGACTATTCATCTACTATTCCGCATTTAAAATATAGAATTACCTTATAAAATTCAAAAGATTTAAAGATAAAAATTTAAATCCAAAACCCCGAGAATAACAAATAAAAACATCATAAAAAAGAGGTTAGATGTTTCAAATAAACAAAGGGTCATATAGCCCCTAATTAAAACAAGGTAAGAAAGCATCGATAAAGAAGAAGATTATTATTCGAGAATAATATCATCTTTGAAACTGATAAATCTCAAACAAATTCTGAAATGAAAAAGAAATTGAAAATAGAAAATTGCTTATGTCAAATAAATATGTTAATAAATGATCAAGAATTACTCTTTGAAATGATTGGATCAGAGAAGACAAAGAGACTAAAGCAAAATATGTTAGTTTTAGAACAACAAAATTCAAAACCAAAGCCTAAAATAAAATCTATCAAATTTCTTATCAAATGGAAAGATATGTTTCCAATATTATAAACAGAACTCGCAACTTTGCAAGATTTGCAGAATAAGTAAAACAAATAAAAATTCAAATAAAATGAATTAAAAAAATTGTACACAAAACCTAGGAGAAAGAATAACCAACTTAGAAATCCAAAAGAAGATTTAATGGTAAGAAACAAATGAAGAAGTTGAAACTTTTGTACATAGTATGACTATAGTACAAAAATGATGGTATACAAAGATAACTTTGAGAATCAATCCTGATTACAAAGAAGTTTATAGCTTTAATTGATCTCAGAGCTGATTTAAATTGTATACGTGAAGGATTAACCTTACTGTATATTTTGCAAAAATATCTCAAAGATTATCAACTCGCTTAGTAATGATCCTTGAAGGTTCAATACAAAATACCACAAGGCCATATTTGCAAAAATGGTATTTGTATTAAAACTTCATTCTTACTAGTCAAAAATATAAGTCATCAAATTGTTTTTTAGAACTCCTTTCCTAACACAACTTTATCCTTTTCAAAATTGATAATAAAGGATTAAAACTAAATATAATGGTCAAGAAATTCTTTTGAATTTATAAGTAGAGGTATCAAGCAAAGAAATAAATCAAGTTCAAGATTTTATTTCTTTACTTCAGCCAGTAAATAAAAACATGTAAAATTTCTTCAGAAGAAATACAATATAAGAAAATCGAAGAAAATTTACAATGTAACAAATTCAAATAAGAATAAAAATATCCAAAAATTAAATAGAGTTAAAATCTTTGTTCTTCTATACCAAATGCATTTTGGAATAGAAAACAAGATATGGTTTTTACCATATGAAAAGATTCTCCTCAAAAAACAAATTCCTACAAAGCTAGACTCCATTCAAATGAGTCCTCGAACTCCTTGAATATTGCAAAAGAGATTAATGATCTCTTAAATAAAAACTTATAAGACCTAGTCATTCACCATGGAGCTGTAGCCTTTTATGTCCAAAAAGCTTATGAATTGTAAAGAGGAACTCCAAGGTTAGTGATTAATATAAACCACCTAATAAAGTCCTATAATGATTAGGTATCCAATACCTAATAAAAAGGATTTAATTCAAAGGATTTATAATGCAACAATTCTTTTCAAAATTTGATATTTAACCGTTTCCAGAAATTCAAATTAAACCGAAGATAGATACAAACTCCGCATTTAATGCTCCATTTGACATTATGAATGGAATGTGATGTCATTATCCAAAATGCCCTTCTTAATTTCAAAATATGATGAATGAAATATTCAATGAATACACTAGATTTCTATTGTTTACATTGATGATGTTCTTATATTTTCAAATTCAATTGAGGAGCATTTCAAACATTTAAAAATTTTTCAAAAAATTGTAAGAGATAATGGTTTAGTAATCTCTGCAACAAAAATTAAATTGTTTCAAACAAATATTAGGTTTTTAGGATGTGATATTGTAAGACCCGAGAAATTCCAATTTCTGGAATAAGGGCAAAATCGTAATTTTAATTACAAAATTAGCCATGCTAAAATCAGAATTCACTCCTTTCTAGACTCTGATGATGAAACGGATTGCACCGTTGGAATCGTCTCACGAAATCTAGTTAGCACGTAAAATTTCAGAATTTTCTGAGACAATCGGTGTCGACACGTTTTTCGAGGCATCGCGCTTTCGGTGTCAGAATCGGTTTTTGATGTGGGACGTAAAGCCACATATAACATGTACTCATGTACCATAAGTGGTATGAGTAGATAAATGATGAAAATGGACGGTTGAGGTAGTGCCGAATATCAAATCCGTAAAAGAGACATACATGTCATTTAGAGATTTGATTTTTAAGCCATAAAAGACAAAAAGAGTAAATAGTCTTCATCTCCCTCCCTAAGACAAGCCAAAAAACGTGAGAAGCCATTATTTTCATTCAAAGAGGCCGTCGCTGAGAGAGTTTTAGAGAGAGAGAGCGCTTCTCTAAGTTTGCACACAAATCCGACCAAGCATGATTTCTGGGGTGAGAAGGGAAACGATCTACGCAAAAACAAAGCAATGCTGTGACCCGGCTTTAGTGAGTTTCTTCAAAACTCCTCGAGGTAGGATTTTCTCCTACTTGCTTTATTCCCATTTTTAGTGTTTTTCAATGTTTGAGTCGACAGCTATTGTAAGGGAGGCCGGATCGGTCCCCAAAACATGGGACCGAATTAATACAAATTTTTTAAAACCAAATGGAGCGTACCAGAGTCGTCTTACTACCGTGTGGGTATGAAAATGTTGATTTTGTGGTTTGAATTGTGTGTTGAATGGATTTGAGGCCGGAATGGCTGAAGTGAGATGCGGTTTATATGAACCGATAAATTATTTGAGAATCCAGGAATGTAAAACCCTAGGGTTTTACTGTCTTAGGAAGGGTGCCCCAAAAAATGTATTTTTTGGGAAAACTGCTTGATTAAGTAACTAATCGAATTGTTTTGTGTTTGACATTAGCCCAAGTGAGCTTTTTAATTTTGTGTTTCAAATGATAATTTCATAACATTTGTGTGATTTAATTTAATTATGTAAATATATTCATGTTTATATATTTGCATGTGGTTTAGACTGTATTGAACCGGCTTATATGCATTCCATACGCACTGAACATCCTAGACCATATAGAGCAAGGCATGAGACAAGTCTAGAGAAAATGGTTCCTGAGGGTCATTTTACCAATGTAAAATGGCTCTGAGGGTAGTCCTAACTAAATAATATAACCGTCTGAGCTACCAACATATATATTCATCTGAGGGTAGTCCACGTACACTTATATATATCAATCGCTTCCAGCGGCCCACCTGATATATATACATCTGAGGGTTGTCCACTAATAAAATATTAATTCTCATACAAGGCTTAGGCGAGTGTGAGAGAGTCTGCGAGGACTCTGGATCCGAAGTCAGTCATGCAGACATTCAAGTAGGATCATGCATTTGCTTGAATGTTTGTTTAAATTGAACATTGCACCGCACTCCTGGTGGTGAGAGTCACTTAGGCGATTTTCCTACTGAGCTTTAGCTCACCCCGTCGTGGGACCCCCTTATTTTACAGGTACCAGGAGCGTGCGAGGGGACGGCTCATCCTAGGAGTCGAGTTTTGAAGAAAGCCGGATGGGTTTTGATTTTGTTTCTCTATGTATTAGAACTTCTATTTGATATATGTTGTATAAGAGCCATTTACTACTCTAACTATGGGACATGGTTGATATGGTTGATGATATTGTTTTATGGGCTTCAAGTGGCCTTTTATTCATGTTGTTATCCTTGGGATTATATCGACTGCTGGGGACAGTTTTATACAGTTCTCAGATTCGGGGTAGAGCTCCCGCACAAAGGAGACTCGCTCGATTTTCTAAAGTGGCGGCCGGTAACCCGAATCTCCACTTACATTCCGCGGCCGACGGTAGTCGTAGACCCGGTTTTCAGCGTATATTCATCAAGGCCAACAAAACTTATACAGAGCAATAGATTTTGCAAACAAATTTCCCGATGAAATCAAAGATAAAAACATAGCTACAGCGTTCTGTGAAGCCTTAACTATGTAGCCGAAGTTTTACCCAAATCTTAGGATTTTAATCAAGCCTTTATTTCAAAGGTTAAAGAAAACTTTACCTCGTCCGAGGAACATACCCGGTAGTCAAACAAGTCAAAAATCCAAAAGTTAAGGAACTCTCGCTAGGTATCCTTCACCCGTAGTCTTTCCTAATATACATGTATGCCCCACATAGATATGGTGGGATTTTAAAACAAGATTTTCTAAAACAAAATTTCAATTGTTAGATTTCACTGTGTTTGGAGTGGTCCACAATTGAATTATTCAATCCTAAAAGAAATTTGAACATTGTTTTATGCATTCAAAAAATTTCAAAGTGATGTTTTCAACAAAAATTTTTAAGAGTTGATTTGCAAAGCGCAAAAGAAATATTGCAAAAAGATGTTCAAAACTTAGTTTCAAACAGATTTTTGATGATGGCAAGCTATTTTATCTCGTTTTGATTTTTGAAATTGAATTTATCAAATGATCTTCAAACGTTTTACCCGATTTTCACGGGAATTTTACAGGAAAATGAGCAGTAAAAGCCAGATCCAATCAAACCCACTTCAAAAGCCTCTATGCAATGAAAGGCTCAAACTTCAAATCGCTTTCGGTTTTTAAAACTCCTTAACCCTTTCAAACACCAACTCCAAAATTTGCATACCAAACAAAAAGAACAAAATTGTTACTAAATTTTAACCCGATCATATATCAGTTTCCCTGAGATCGAGGTCAAAAAGATTTTTCAGAAATGAAAAGTATTTCATTTCCAACGAAATACTAAAACCCAGAATTCCACGACCATACTCGTGAGATACCTGAGTCCGTTCAAATATCTCATGTCATGAACCCTGGGAGGGTAATGACTTTGCTTACTCAAAAATGCAAAATTTGAAAGTCATTAATGAAAAGATCAGTCAAAATATTTTACCCACAAAACACTTTCTCAACATTTTGATCCTCAAACTTTTGATTTTATGACTACAAAAATGCTTGGTACCATACTTTCAGACGTGCCAAAACTCATTCTTGGTTTTTTAACCCGGGATGAAAAAGTTCAAAACTCCTTTCCAAATTGGTTTCGTGGAATGATGGCTTCATGGAGCTAATCCAAATATTTTCTGTCCTGAAATCACCAAAAGTTTTGATTATTTCAAATCAAACTGTGAAAGCTTTTTCCCTCCTGGAAATAGCTATTCACTTTTCTTTTGTTCTCAATTAAGAATCCTTTGGATTCTTTGTTGGGATTTGTGTACCCATCAACTTCCATCCAAGCCCATTCCCTAAGTTTTTGGCTGCGGAATTCAAAATCAAATGGGCGGGCCAAGCCAAAATCTCTGAAGCCCAAAGCTTTGATGCTGTCAAAAAATGGACTGAAGCCCAAAAGCCCAATTTGAAAGAGCCCTCTTCTTCAAAGGCCAAGGTACCTGTTTGGTCCCAACCTTTGCCAGGCCCAATAACAAGAAACTCATTTCCTTCAAATACGCCTACGGCCTATCTAAACAAATCCGGGGCAAGGCTTACGTAGACGTTTCAAAACTCTCATTGACTCGCACTCAGACGAATGACACGTTAGTTGATGCCCTTTCTTCCAAAGAAATGAAACATGTACACGTGCCTCCCTTCACTCCCTTGGAGTAAGGATGATATGAGGATATCAACATCTTCAAAAGCCTTTGCCTCGTGAATGTAATGTGCTCAAAATTCCAAGAAATCACTCGATGCTTTCTTCGACAGATTAATGAAGAATGGAAAACTGACCCACAAGCAGGTGATAGCATCTTAGATCATTTCAAACGTTGACAGGCTGTCCCCCACTTTCAAAAAGCAAAAGCTCCACTGCAAGAAAACAAATTGTCGACACAAAAGGTGTGACTCTTCAAAAAGGCAAGAGACATGTGACTCTTCAAAAGTATGTGACCCTTCAAAAGTCACAGTGATCTTACTCGTGTGGACGCAAAGTTTTATTTCAAACTAAAATTTTTATATAAGGAGGGGTTGTCTCTTAGCCAGCAAGATGTTTAGAGAGATATGGTTAGAGAGAGAAGCTCGAGTTTGTATCCAACTTTACTACTAAGCTTCCCCGATCAAAAGCTTGCATCAAAGTTTGTAAGTTTTCAAAGTTCAATAAATTTCAATTCAAATTTCACATCGTTCTTATTTGATTCAAATTGCATACCGTTTGCATGTTTGTTCAAATATATTCAACTTCAAATAGTATATCAAAGCCGGAAACCTCAAACCTCCCGAACCCACTAAGTGGTGTGTTTAAACAAAAAACCCGTTGTTATAACGCCGTACTTTGAAGAAATCACCATCGTTACTCGCTTCAAAATTTTAATATTTACTGTCTAAAAATATATATATGTTCAAATTGTTTAAGGTCCTCAGAGAATTGGTATCGAGCTGTTCGCAAAATTTTGATTAATTTTGTATTTTGTATTCTTTCAAAATAATTGTGATTCCTACGCTAGCGTTGGTCACCTGTATCCGTTGGTCACCAGAAGCCCTGTGGTGTGTAGGTGGTCCCTAGTGGTGGTCCTCCTCTAAATGCTAGAATCCCACCATCGTAGAAAGGATAGAAATGTCAAATTTCATCAAAAAATTTCAGGTACTAGTTCAAATACTATTTCATCCAGATAGATGAACAATTAAGACAAATACAAGAAAACACCCAACAATTTGAAACAAACTTTCTGCTTCTATAGAAGATTGGGAACAAAGATATCAAAATCGGGAAATGCCAAAACAAAATATTAAAGAACTATACAAAATAGGAACTTTGAATTCAAAAAGATTATAGAATCAAAATCTCTGGAAAATACTCATTCACAATAGATTCCGAGACGTAAACTATTGAACTTCTAGATCTTATGATCTAGAACAAATTCAAAAGAAAATTCAAAATTCTACATACATAGAGCTATCCAGAGTGCCAAACCCTTAACCGTGCTGGGGTTAGACAAACCTATATGTATATGTCTGCGTGATGCAAGACATAACAAATTCCGTGATTCCCCTTTTTAGGATTAATGGAAACAAATACATCGCTTACCTGTATTTAATTGCTATTCAAATCTGGGAAGTTAGACCGTGTATTTAATGATAAGAGCATTCATAAAGCCTTAACTCTAAACATTCAAACTCAAAATTATGATAATGGATCCTAGGTCAAGAAATATACTTATAGTATACAGTGGTATACTACAAAGTAATGACCTCGTGTTAATCCAAATCTGCCTTTGTCCTCACCAAAAGATCAAACATTAATTTGGCAAGCAAACGAGAAAATTCAACAAATATAATTCCAAAACCTATTCCATGGAATGTTTAACACAATCCTCCGAATGGAATTTCAACAACTCTTAGCTCCAAAACCGATTGAATAACCAAAACTCTTATCCATAATAGAAGATGGACAAGGAAATGTTCAAATTAATTTTGAGCCAAGAAAAAGAAAACTTAACAAGATCATATTCCAAGGCTCCTAATTCTTATTTAGAAATTAGAACTCCTTCCGAAGATCAAATGTTCACAAACTTAAATCTGTAAAGAAGCAGACTATTCATCTACTATTCCGCATTTAAAATATACAAGGACTGAATCCAAACATTCAAAACTCTCCAGATAGTCTCCAACATTTTTCTTCAAATGATGTCACCAAATGATGAGCCCTCTCACCAACATGATGACAAAGCAGAAATGTGTTTGAAATAGACAAAGAATTACTTGAGAAAAGAAGCAAAATCAAGAACATAAAGAAAAAGTAATGGTTTTTCCTCAACCATCTCAAGAAACAAAAGAGAAATTTAGAGAACAATGGTGGTCAAACTATGGAAACAATGGAAATGAATATTCCAATGTTCACATTTCAGACGCCCTAATCCCGGTGTCCGCTGACTAATTCATTAACCCTGGCTGAAATCCACGTGTCTCACATCGTGAGGCACGTACATGTGTGGAACCACCGATTGGGTCTGTGATATCCATTCAACACAATTATATATTTTATACAAAATGATTTATTTACAATTGTGTTTAATTACAATTTATACAAAAATGGGTTTCTTGCCCGTAATTTTGCTACAAAGAACAAAATTACAAGATAAGCTATCTTGGCCGCTTCGCCCAAGGCCCCTGGGGCTGCCCATCCCTAAGCCGTCTTCTAAGACTAAAAAAAATAGTCCTGACGACGGCGAAAAGGTAAAGCCCAAGAAGGAATTTCCCTACTTGGATTAATTTCACCTATGCAATGCAATGGCACACAAACATATTACACATGCTAAAATATCACTCATGCATATATTAACATAATTTAATCCTTATACATCATGTTATTCATTTATTAATAACATAAACTTAGCTCATGGGCTAAGACACTATCCGCGGTTCGCCTTGAACCCGCCACAACATCACACAAACATGTTATTTTTCTCATGGTAACAACATGGCACTTAAATCAAGAAACACCCAAACAATGTACCGGATCGTCCAAAACACTCTGTGGATTTCCTTAACCTCTGGCCCAAAGCTTTGGAATCGAAACCACGGCCATCCGCAGCCTCAACAAACCCCATCCATTACATAACCCTTAAGTAAAGAGTTCACAAGTATTTATGAAAACCCCACCTTTTCTCGAGTTTGTCGAAACTCCCTAAACCTGTAACCACGTGTGTAGTTCTTGCCATGGGCACCTGTTCTTGTCTCGCCGAAGCCAACTGGCCCGATAGCCGGGAATCTCTGTAGAGAAGGTGGAGCCTCTCTCTAAAAACCCTCTCTTCCTCACTCTCCCTTCCTGTTGGTCTCTCCTCTCTCCCTTCCCTCTCCCAAACTGAGAAGACTTGGTCAAGAGGAAGTCCTCTCATCGCCACATGTCCATTTCATCGACACCTTGATTACCCCCTTATCCTTATCAATCTACCTCAGATATCCCTCTAATGGCATCATGCCATGTGTCACAAGTGAGCCCCACTTGACCTCAAGTTTGACTCCGCATCGCGACTGACATCGCGGCGCCTCCGGCCTCCCAAAACGCGCTGCGTCATGCATCCTCCGTGTCTCGAAAACGGAAATTCGGACCGCCTCGGACCGACGAAATTCGACGTGGCGCTTGGGATGCCATGGCACGATTCCAACGCTAATTCCGCTTTCGGCCATCCGAGATCTAGAAAATTCCGATTTTCAAACCGAATTACCATTTATCCTTCCTTAGAAAACATGGATTTTCCTGGGTCTCACACATATTTTGATATTTATGCAAAGAACAATCAAATAAAATATCCCTTTCAAATAAATATGTTCCAAAAAAGAATGGAAGTCAAACATCGTGACGCCCAAAACCCGGGGTCCGTTGACTACCCAATAACTCCTCATGGAACAGTTAAGTGGATGCTCGTTACCCGACACCACTGTAGGTGGACCCGCGTAGTCTCCTTTGTACAGGGAGCTCTACCCAAATACACTACCTGCAAATACCTGTCCCAAACAATCCAATATATACAATATATCCAATACGGCCACTTGGGCCCATAACTAATACTCATTAAAACACATATCACAACTATTCTCCAATTATCTCCCAATAATTACATGGTTGATTACACTTTTGTTTTATACAAACATATATTAAAATCTACCCTAATACATGTTTTGTCCAAAAGAACCATCAAGCCACAAACCGGTTTCTTCAAATGGATCAGTTTTCTCGAATTCCTTGTACCCGAAAAATAGCGGGGTCCTAAGATCAAGTGAAGTAAAGTCTAATAGGAGAATCGCCCAAGTGGGCTACTCACCTAAGTGCAAAGCAGAATGCTCCAAATTAAACACACACTCAAGTAAATACGTGATCCTACTTGAATGTCTACATGTCATCCCCATGTCACGATCCTCACCGACTCTTACCTCCACACTTGCCTAAGCCAAGGTATGAGAAATAATCATTTTCAAACCAAAACCCGTTGTTCTTGAAAATACACTACCGAAATGTTCGGTAAAATAATAGACTACCCTCCGAGGTGAATTGGTTGGTGAGCTTTCCGAAAATGTACCATGGTCCTCATATCCGGCGATCCTGGCCCATCTCCCAACCCACCTCCGAATATCATCCTTCAAATTCCTTCGCAACCATATCCGCTTATAAAATACCTCACATGCACTCGCACCTAACTCTAGGTTACTCAAAGGCATATGAAAATGCATTATGCCATTTTCAAAACCATTTACACAATATGACAATATGCATATTTTCAATCAAATTGCCAATTACACACATGTAATTCCACACTTCAATCATCACCCAATCTAACTCACTAGCAAATCATAATCATCACTAACGGCTTACAACACAATTTAATTCTATATAATTATGCCATTTTGTTAACACCTCAAGCATTAACCTAGCCAATTCTTTGATCAAATCCTCCAAATTAATTCCTACACATACCAATCCATCTCAATTCACACAAGTCAAATGCCAAACACACGGATGATTTTTATCCACTACACAACCCGGACTGATTTTAATGGGCCCAGCCCCAGCAAAGGGTCAGTCTACTGGCAAATTTCCACATGTCCAATCTCGGTTTCACTTTTTTTGGAACCGAATTTCTTACCTATTACGGCCTCATAAAATATTGTGCTATTAATTTAGTGAATAAATTATCACAAAGGACCCATAACAAATTACATAACAAAGGTCTAGATTGCCCAACCTACCCTAAAATTCTAACACTTTTGGCCCCATGTTTTATCGATCAAGCGGCCCATTCCCGACCTTTATCATCTCAAGCATGTATTTTAATGCCAATTCCACACAAACAAAATTTAACATTCCGGATGTCACGCCTCACCAAAATCTCAAATAAATTAGCACTTGGCCCCAAGTTTTTGGGATCGATCAAACGGCCTCTCACGGCCTTAAACCAACCGAAACATGGAAAAACCCTTAAAATGGGAATAACACGCAAGTAGGGAGAAATCCTACCTGGGCTGAGTTTGAAGAAACTCCCCGATCCCCTGAGTCCACGCGCAGCCCGCCCGTAACCTTTTCCTTCTCGCCCGAAGACCGACCGGCCGGATCTTCGTTATTCTAGAGAGTAGCACTCTCTAAAAAGCTCAAACCCAAAGCTCACTGCATCAAAAATGGCCTTCATGTTTTTTACCTTGGTTCATTTAAGAAGACAAGTCACTATTTGTAGCCCAGTTGGTAGTGGGAACTACCTCGAATGGGTACCTAAGCTCATGGTCCCAGGTTCGAGCCCACGGAGGCGAAAGAAACCCTTGTGAGCTAGGGGGATAGCCTGTGAATTGGACACCAACCCTCCGTCGGGAGGCCAGGGGGTGTGAGGACCTCGTGATATAAGGCGCCTTGTAAGTGGCCCCACCCCGGCCCACCCGACGAGGGTGGTCCGACTCACAAAGCATCCCCTAGCTCACAGGGGTTTCTTTCGCTCCGTGGGCTCGAACCTCGGGGACCATTAGATACCTATCTGAGGTAGTTCCCACTACCAACTCGGCTACTAGCCGGGCCAGAGAACTGAACTACCGAATGGGCATCTAAGCCCATGGTCCCGTGTCTCGAGCCCACTGAGGCGAAAGAAACCCTCGTGAGCTGGTGGGATAGCTCGTGAGTGGGACCACCGCCGGAGGGGCCAGGTGGGGTTCTTACAAATACTACTCGAAAAGAAGATAGTATCAACTCCATCCCCTTTTGGAAGAAATAAAAAATAAAGGCTCAAGGTGTAGAAATAATAGCCTCTACCTTTAAACAAATTGATTCAAAAGAAGATGAAACAATGACAAACCGGAAGATATAAAAGGCATTCAAAGAACAAAATAATTTTACAAATCAAATTCTAGGAACACTTTCTACTCACTCAATAGAATTGAAAGTAAATACTTACAAAAAATTATAAACTCGAAAAGGTATTAAAAGAAAAACAAGAAAGTCTTATATTCAAACCAATAAAACTTTAAATTAATAGGAGGTAATAAAAGTAATGATGAATTGATGGGACTTTTAACACAAAAAATTAAAGGTGAATATAAATAAAAGATCCCTCTTGTTCAAAAATCTAAGTAAACTTAAGTGGATCGAATACCCTATTGTTTTAAAACTTATCAAGATATTACTAAACAAGAAGAAGAACAAATAAACAAGTTAAAAAACTTGGCATCAAAGATCAAAAAAACTTTTATCAAAGGCCTACTCCTCCGCATTTACAATTTGAGTGAAAAACAACCAAAACAAAATAGTTATAATAGCAATGACATCTATTCGAATATAGATGCTCTTTCTCCGAACATGAAATCTTCATCAGGAGTTTCGGTCAAATGAAATGGCAGCTAATGCTATTTGCAAACAAGGATGATTGGAATGTCAGTCTAATTAGTCACAAAGAGTTTAAATGGCACATTAAAACTTTGGGGCAGGGAAAACTACCTAAGTGAAAAGAAAGATTTCATATTTTAAAAAGTACAAATGAGGAAGGAGAACAAATCCTCAATCATAAGATTGGTTTATGCTATAACCAAACACTTCATAGGTGATCCAAAGCATTTATGGAGAAAGAACTTCAAATTCTAATAAAACTTGGATGTAGAAATACTAAGGGACCTTAAATGGTATTATGATGTGTTCTTAGCAACCTTGATGGTAAGAGCCGATGCTAGAGCTTTTATCGAAGGAAAGATTCCTTTATGGTCTTCCTAAGGCTTTCAACGACAGAAATTCAAGAAGCCCTTAGAGAAAAACATGTAGGAACAATCCACTTGACTCCCTTACTTATGGAGATCTCATAAGCATACTAAAAGAGAAGGTCTTAAGTTGTGTTCTCAACTTAAACTCCAATATATCAAATTAAAAGACCTAAAAGCTTCTAAAAAAGATTTAGGTTCTTTTTGTGCTCAATATGGCATTTACGCCAATTCCACCCCAGTCAAATTTCCAAAAATCAAAACCTTAAACAAAATTCCACACTTTCTATATAGATTTAGAAGTAACAATGTTATAAATTAAAAGTACGTTTAATTGTTAGTGTTGTTAATTTTAGTTTGTAACACATTTACGTTTTTTAATTTATTCACTTTCAAATACTTTTAAAATTGAATACCAAAATGATTAAATATTTTTTTGTTAAATAGTTAAGGTTTTTTTTTTATTACTTTTACCTTAAAAAGTTTAACTTGTGGGTTTTATTTCAGTATTTTTTTTAAATTTTAGGTTTATAAAATTAAAATATAAAAGTATAAAAATAAGATTAAAATATGAAAATTATTAATATTATAAATAAATTTTATTATGAATAAGAAAAATATTGTTTTATATTTATTAAATTACTTATTAATATAGGTAAATGTATTGATATATATCAAAAGTTGATTTAATTTATTCATGATACACAAAAAAAAATCCAAAAAATTTTTGAACACTAATTGGGAAAAAGAAAAATCAAGCAAGTTCCTATTTAGTGGAAAAAATTAGGAAGAGGGTTTGTGGAAGGAGATGGCAAATTGGGGTAAGTTGATGGGGAGATGAACATTTTTGTCTTCTCAAAAATGTATTAATGGCTTAATTTAATGGTCTATCAAATAAGGGTTCATCTAACCTTCAAAACATAATTTCTCATCATTTTAAGAGTATTGACATATATAATTTATTTTGAAAAATAAAATTATTAAAATAGGTTAAAATAAAATAATATCAAAATTAGTACATAAATAATAATACCGTAGCTATTTGAATATAATATTGAATTTTTTTATCTTAATGTTGTAGTTATTATTATAGTATTAAAAATATTTTGAAATTTTTTAAAATTAATGTCATAATCAATGACTATGATTACGGTATTGGCTTAAATTTTTTTTTAAAATAGATGATAATTTTTTTTTATTTTTTTGAAAGAATAGATGATAAATTTTGTATATTAGTTTAAATGTTATTTTCAATTTCAACTTATTTTTGATAAAAATTTTTTTTAAATAACCTAAATATCTGCCGAACTCCAATTTTAAAGTGGGAAACAGATATACAAATGTGATGTTACAATGTAATAGGGTTACGCGCCACATCCCCTCTCACTCTGTGAATAAAAACAGAGCTAATAATGTCTGTCATGTCAAAGATGGATGATTAACCAATAATGTAATGACACGTGGAATGTAATGTAAACAATCAAAAGACGCTACTTGTGACCTTACTGCAGCACACTCTGTCTACAACACAACCATGCTTCCATTAGTTGGCATCTTAAGGCCATGTCACGTGATCTCTCAAGCATGGCCGATTCCATCTACATCTTTGCATTATTCCTTTTCTTCCTCCAATGTCTTCTTTGCCATCCGTAATTCCTTTTTTAGCTTTTAAGAACATTTTTGTTTTAATTCTAACCGCTGGATTGTTTTTGTTTTGTTTTGTCCTAGGATGTTTCATATGATTCGATCTAACTCTACTAGTTTTTGTTTTTTGGGGGATTAGATTCAATTCAAATATGATAATGGAAGTTTATGTTTGGGAATTGGAATTTCTTAATTAAAAACGACACCATAAACTCCGTGAAGCAAAAATCTCATTAGAAACTTTAATTTCGCTTTTAATATTTTTAAATATGTTTTAGAAATAATTTTACATAAAGTGTCTTATTTTTGTATATATATTTATAGAATTGTTTTTTAAAATTTTAAAATATATATTTGAAATAATTCTAAAAGTTTTTGTAGATTAAAATAAAATAAAATTTTTTGGTTATCAAATATATCTTTTATTTTCTTATTTGGAAAACAAAAAAAGTTATCTTAGAAACTATTTCACCTACCCATACATTTTATCCCAAATTTAAGTTCAATTTACAATAAATTGTTGGACTTATGTTTTAAAAGCACTATGATCCGCTGGATGAAGAGCCAAAATTAATCATGGACCATTAACAATAGATCCCTGCACTAGTTAATTAGGATATAGTCTATTAATAATTATTTAAAAGATAAGAAACCAATAATAAACAAGAGTTTGGTTACTTAATATGCAAGAAAAACCTTATTCCTAAAAAGAAATCTATCATCTAACATGGCAGATAGAGATTGCTATAGGCCTATTAGCCTCCCTTACTTTCCAATGGATTTCTAATTGCATAGAGATTGCTACACTTGGCCTATTTGTCTCCTTACTCTAATGGATTTCAATCATAAAAAAAAAAAATAGAATACAACATAGTGGCTTCTGGTGTCGCCTCGATTGGTTGCTTGCTTGACAAGTAACCCTATAAGGTTAGAATTTTGAGTATAAGTAACAGACCCCCTTCCTAGGACCTTGATATCTCTCCATATGGGCTCCTTACACACATACGCAGTGTTCTCTCCCTAACTCAGATCAGGCGCGCCTACACCTAGATTTGTCATAAATTAGAATAGCTTGAAAGGTTCCGCGCCAAGAGGCGCTAGTAAACCCCAAGCCCGATGACATTAGCGTATCACATATCTTATCCAATCATGATCCAGACTTCCGTTATACATTGATCCCAACAATTAGTATCAGAGCCTGGATTGAATCAATGTGGTAAACTAATCATTATATTTTTTACATGTATATTCGATCAATTAGATAGTATGGTTTATGTTTCATGTTATTTATATTTTTGTATGAATGAATGCTTATTTTCGGGGCCTCTTAATCCATGGTAGAAATTCTGATTGTATTTTTTTTTTTTTATGTAACTTGAGGCTAATCATAAGATTAGGTATTCTCATTGATTTATTTATTTATTTATCGGATAATTCTATGTAAATTCGATTTATTGACAATTATATAATAAGTATCCAAAGTGGAACAACCGCATGTTATTGTTCATTGTTTTTCGGTAGATCGGGCTTCCTGCTTAAGTATACCAACACCATAATCACGTAGGGGACACAAAGGAGGGTCAAGGGGGAGGAAGAGGTATTGAAGACCACACATGCCCACACGTGTCGATAAAAGCGCCGAGACTGGGGACTCACGCGCTGGCTTCCATGGGGTGCATGTGGGCACGGCTAGCCGATTGGAATCAAATTTGGCCAAACCTAACTTTCTTCGCGGATCTACCTCCTTATAAAATTCTCGTGTCCAAGTCTGTGCGCGAATGCATGATGATTTTAGTTTTTGGCTTCGTGACGCTACTGGGGGTGTGTGTAGTCTCTGATTTGGACGGAATTTGACCAAGATGTTCCTTAAGTGTTGTTCTATCCCTCTACATGTAAATTTCATGATCTCGCTTTGTGCTGGATCTACAAACGATTTTGCTTTTGATTTTTGGCGATGCGTGGGGCTCGGCAAATAATGAATTTCACAAATGTTATTAGTTGGTTCATGTGGTGATATACCTTCCGCATAATATCGTGATGATCAAAGTTGTGTACGGTGATTGTCCACGATTTTGGTGCTTGGCTTATGAGGGGGACTAGTTAAGAGTTTTGTGTTTTTTGGGCTTAAAAACCCTAGAAATCAATTCTAACTTAATCCACAATTCAAAGAATCCCAAGACCATTGAGATGGATTACAGCTGATACTGCTAGGGTTCTCAGTCCTATCGTGGGCTGCTATTTTTTTTCTTCTTCAGAAACCATGGATTAAGGGCCCATTATTTATTCTTTGCTTATAATTGTTTTATATAGATATAACATATGATATGCTCATGCTACTAGAATAGGTGGTGCCATAGGCACCCTCATCATGTAATATTTATACATATGCATAATGATATTTGTTTTGTCTAGATAATATTATTATGAAAGTATTTAGTTGAATTAATGTAAAATATTGAATGAGTGAAGGTTAAAATTAATTTAATTAATTTGAAACCTACGAGCCCATTAAGGGTCCAATAATAAAATGACATGATCGAATTTATGGGATTGAACTAAAATAATTTCAAAATTTTAATAAGATTGTACAACCTAATGTCGTATAATACTAAGAAAGATAATTTTGAATGGAATAATGGTTACATTCAATTTAGCAACATTAATGTCTGATATTATTATGGAAACCTAATAAATTAATGTAAAATATTGAATGGTGCATGTTAAAATTAATTTTATTAATTTGAAACATGTGGACTCCATTAAGGATCCAATAATAAAATAATTATGTAATGCCTCAATGTATAAACATGATCGGATTTTATGAGATTGAACTAAAAATACTCTCTTGAATTTTAATGAGATTGTATGACCCAATGCCGATAATATCATATTTAAAGATAATTTTAAAATTAAATTAATGGTTATCATATTCAATTTTAGTAACATTAATGTCTAGATATTAAGAGTCATGTAAAACCTAATAAATTAATGTAAAATATTGAATGAGTGAACGTTAAAATTAATAATTAATTTGAAACCACAGCCCATTATGGGTCCAATAATAAAAATGGTTATGTGATGCCCTAATGGATAAATACATCTTATTTTATTGAGATTTGTATCAACATACCAATTTTTTAATGAGGTTTAGGACCCAACGCGATAAATAATTCTGAATATTAAAGATAAATTTGAAATTAAATTAATGGTTATTACATTTAATTTAGTAAATATTAATAATCATTTCTACGAGACTCTAGTGTTATTGAAAGTCTAAAGTTTATTTATATATATAGATATATACATAGTTTATATATATAGATAATCATATATATATTTATATATATAGATATATACATTTATATATATAGATAACTATATATATATATATTATTATCTATATATATAGATATATAGATATATCTATATACATATCTATATATATATATATAGATATATAAAATCTATATATCTATATATATTGTATATACATATTTATATATAGTATAGATATTCATATATAGATTTATATATCTATAAATTTATAGAGATATATAAATCTATATATAGATATCTATATCTATATATATATATATATATATATATATATAAATATATATAAATCTATATATAAATATTTATATGGATATCTATATACATCTATATATATAGATTTATATATATAGATATCTATATATAGATTTATATATATAGTTATCTATATATATAAATATATACATATTTATATATATAGATTTATATATATAGATATATACATATTTATATATATAGATAACTATATATATATATATATATATATACATATCTATATATATATATAGATATATATTTATATATCTATATATATATATATATATAGATATCTCTATATATATATATATATTCATATATAGATAGGATATCTATATATCTAGATATATCTATAGATATATAGATGTATATAGATATATCTATATAGATATATCTATATATATATAGACTATAGAGGAGTTGACGCTCAGGCACCCTCGGGTCTGAGTGATTCACTCAACTCCGCGGAATACAGAGCGAGGTGCCAAAGACCCGGACGCCATTTTAGAAATGTGGTAGTCCCAGACAGGAGCTCTACCCACTACAATTTCGTATAAATAATCTGATTTACTCAGCCTGAACAATCCTGAATATAAATAGACATCCCAACATGAGTAAATTGCCCCTGGGCTCATAAACCAATACTCATAAGATCAATTATCATAACTATTCTTCCACCATCTCCCAATAATTCAATAGTTGATAACACTTTTGTTTTATATAAACATATATTGTACTCCATAAATTTACCACATGTTATGTCCAAAACCATCAAGCCACAAACCGCTTCTTCAAAATCAACCTCAAAAATGAGATGTTCGAAGCGCCAGACCGGGGTCAGCAACATTTATCAAGTGAGCTAAGAGAGGTTTCATGGGTTAACACCGTTTGCGTAAAGGCACGCCCAAGACACTCAAGTAAATACGATCCATTTCTGAATGTCTGTTGAGATCACCTCTCATGTCTTTCACGACACACTTGCCTGCCACGATGAGCAGTGTCAATCATTTTCAAAACAAACTTTGCCCTGAAAATTACCGGAAGTACGCAGTGGGACCATTCTTCCGAGGTGAATTGCTGGTGAGCCGAAACAAACATGGTCCTCATCTAGCCGATCTGCTGGCCCATTTCTCCCAACCTTACCCCTCCCAATACTGAGTTCCTTTCGCAAACATATCCGCTTTAAAATACCTTTTCGTCATGCACCACACCTACTCTAGCTACCAAAGGCATATGAGGCGACATGCCATTTTCAAATATTTACACAATATAGTTGACATGCATATTTTCTCAATCAATTCAATACACGCATGTAATTCCAACATCACATCACCCACTAAATTTCAATTGAGAAATTCATAATTTCATCTCCAATGGCCTATTATCACAATTATATTCCATATAATTGAGCAAATCACAATCTTTATTCCCAATGGTTTATACATACAATTATATTCTTATAATTGTGACCTCATGCTTAATCCTCATTAAGCATTAACCTATTGATTTCTACACCTCAAGGAACTCGTATTAATTTACTTCCTAGCCTCAATCACCAAAATAGAATTTATTGTAATAAATTCTAACAACAGCCCATTAACAGTTTTTCCGGACTGCTCACAGACAGCCTAAAATCTCCAAATTTCACTGGTCCTGCTTGGGATCGATTGGGTGTTTTTCACACTGCTGAACCAATCCCAAACATGGAAAACCCTTGGAAAATGGGAATAAAACGCAAGTAGGGAGAAAATCCTACCTCTTTGAGTTGTCAAAAACTCGCAAACCCGGGGTCCACGCTGTGAGCCTCGCCTCCGCGAGAACGTTTCCTTCGTCCACAAATCCGAACTAGCCCGATCAAGGCAGGTATTTCTGTGAGAGAAGGGCAGCATTCTCTAGAAAAGACTCCATTTTCAAGTTTCAGGAGCTACCGCATCCCACGCTTTCTCATCTCTTCACTTGAGGAGATGAAGACTATTCCATTTATGTCTTTTTTGTGACTTAAAAATCAAATTTAAATGACATGTATGTCCTCTTCGTATTTGATTTTCATATCGGCCGCCCATTTCTTTTTTCATTTCGCTACCACTTATGGCATGCAAAGACATTTGATTTCGTCGCATCGGTAATGGCTTACGCAAGACTGGCACGCGATGCCTTCGAAAAACGCACGCACACCGATCGCCCGTAAAATTATGAAGTTTCATTGCATACCTGATATGGGTACTTATTCCAACGGCATTGTCTGTTGTTATCCGGCATCTAGAAAGAATAGTTTACGAATTTTTAACCGTACTGTTACTTAGAATACTATGTTTTTGTTCCTTTACTTCCAGAATTGGAATTTCTGTCTTATGTATATATAGATATCTATATATCTATATAGATATGTATATATATATCTATATAGTTATGTATATATATATATATATATATATATATAGATGTATATACATATCTATATATATAGATATAGATATATACATATCTATATATATAGATATCTATCTATAGATTTATATATATTTATATATATATATATATATTTATAGATTTATATATATTTATATATATATATATATATATATATATATATATATATATATATATATATATATATATATCTATATAGATATCTATATATTATCTATATATATAGATATGTATATACATATATATCTATAGATATATAAATATGTATATACATATCTATATATATAAATCTATATATAGATATCTATATAAATCTATATAGATATATATATATAGATATCTATAAATCTATATATAGATTAGGCCTATATATATATATATATAAATATATAAATCTATATATAAATAGCCTATATAGATATATCTATACATCTATATATTAAGATATGTATATACATCTATATATAGATATATAGATTTTATATATCTATATATATATATATATATGTATATGTATATATATAGATATATAGATATGTATATATAGATATATACATATTTATATATATAGATAACTATAGATAGTAACTATATAGATTTATATATATATATATATATATATATATATATATATATATATATTGTAAGACCCGAGAAATTCTAATTTATGGAATAAGGGCAAAAACGTAATTTTGATTATAAAATTTATTTACGCTAAAAACTGTACTCACTTTCTAGATCTCGGATGACAAAAACGGATTGTACCGCTGGAATCGTCAGAAATCTAGTTAGCACGCAAATTTCGCACTTGCGAAGATGTTTGAGTCGGCATCGCGAGGCATCACGCTTTGGGTGTCAGAATCGATTTTCGATGCGACGAAGGCACAATAGCAAGTACTCATGTACCATAAGTGGTATGAGTAGAGAACATGAAATGGACGTCGAGGTAGTGCCGAACAGGTCCGTAAAAGAAGGACATAACGGTCATTTTTGGAAAAGTTTTAAGTCAATTGGTGAGACAAAAAACTCGCTACAGCCGCTTCTTCTCCAATAAATAAGAAGGTAGGCAAAAACGTGAGAACCAGATTTTTGGTCCAGGCTTCATTTTTTTGAGAGATTTCTTTAGAGAGAGAAACTTCTCTAAAAATATCGCGAATCCGACCGCTAGAGACTTCTCGAGCAAGAAGGGAAAACGCTCTACGCGAGCGTGCTACCTTGACCCCAAGCTCATGAGTTTTTGACAACTCCAAGAGGTAGATTTTCTCCTCTACTTGCGTTTTATTCCCATTTTAAGGGTTTTTCGATGTTTTGCTAGTTTGAGGCCGGAAATATTTGACCTGGCCCCAAAACTTGGGACCGAATTGTTAGAATTTTTTGAGATTTCAGGGAGGATGGCTGATCGCCCGCACTTTAGGGGCGGTTGGGCCTTTAATTCCAGAATTTTGCTTTAAATCATGTGCTTGATGTGAATAAATGCCGGAAATGAAAGAGCCGATCGTCCCAAAACACGGACCGAATTATGGAGATTTTTGTATGTCCGTGACAAATCTTAAAACTGTTGTGGGTCGATTGTGGAATTTATGCATTAAATTCTATGTTGGTATGTATGAGACCTGAATAGTTATGGAAATCGGTTTCAAAATTGGAACCGACAAGGATGAGGGCTGCCCGTGGACAGCCCACTTCCCCCCGTTTTGGGACCGAATTAGGGTGTTTTGTGATAATTTATTGAATAAATTATGCTGGGGTGATTAGGAGACCTAATCGACTGGAACTCTGCCCATCAAGAGGAACCCATAGTGTGGGCCTGTGGACAGCCCACTTGTTCGCTTTGGGACTCGTAAAACAGTCCCGGTTTGTGTGAAATGGACAGGAATCTGTCCATGTGTCGCGGTGCTTGAAATTTATGAAACGAATGGCTTCGATATGTGTGGAACTAGATAGGTTAAGACATTATTTTAATGTGTTATTCAATGACACAATTACATGGAATTAAATTCGTGTTATGTTACTGGAAATGATTATGAGTTGCCTGAGCCATACTGGGTGATGAGCGATGTGTTAAATTACATGAGTGTAATTGTAGTTGATTGCAATATGCATATTGTCATATTGTGTAAATGGTTTTGAAAATGGCATAATGCATTTTCATATGCACTGGGTAACCTAGAGTTAGGTGTGAGTGCATGACAAGGTATTTTATGAAAACGGATATGGTTGCGAAAGGAATTTCAAATGATGATATTCCGGAGAATTGGGTTGGGAGATTGGCCAATGATCACTTCGATGAGACTATGATCAAGCTTCTGAAAAGCTCACCAACCAATTCAATTCCTGAGGGCGATTCCATATTTTACCTAATATTTTTGGTAGTATATTTTCAAGAACAAAAGTTTTGTTTTGAAAATGATTATTTTCTCATACATGGCTTAGGCAAGTGTGTGAGTGAGTCTGAGGACTCGTGACATGGGGGTGACTATGTAGACATTCAAGCAGATCACGTATTTACTTGGAGTGTGTGTTTAATTTGGGAGATCAGACCGCACTTGGGGTGAGTAGCCCCACTTAGGCGAGCTCCTCCTACCGAGCTTTAGCTCACCCCGCCGTGGACCCACCTTATTAAGGTGTACATGGAGCGCGAGGGACGCTCATCCCAGAGACCTAGATTAGAAGAAAAGCCGATTGTGGCTTTTGGCATTGATGATAATTACATGTATTAGAAATTGAGTATTTTAATATATGTAGTATGAGAGTAAACGTTTAACTCAGAATCTACTGGGTATATAGTTGGCATGTATATTGAGTACTGTTTATGGGTCCAAGTTGCCGTATTGGATATATATTGCATATATTGGACTGTTTGGGACAGGTATTTGCAGGTATTGTATTTGGGTAGAGCTCCCCGTACAAAGGAGACTCTGCCCGATTTTCTAAAGTGGCGTCGGGTAACCCGACCTCCACTCAGATCACGTCAGGTAGTCAATCTGACCTCAAGCCATGCCACATATATATATATATATATATATATATATATATATATATATATATAGATATATATATATATATATATATATATATATATATATATATATATTGTAAGACTCGAGAAATTTCCAATTTCTGGAAAAAGGGCAAAATCGTAATTTTGATTACAAATTGTAATACGGTTAAAAGTTTGTAATTAATTTTCTAGATCTCAGATGAGATCGAAACGATTGTACGCTGAACTGCCTCGCGAAATCTAGTTAGCACGTACTCCCTCGCTGAATTTTCTCGAGACAATGAGCAACCGATTTTATGCGATTTAAAGTCACATATAGCATGTAATCATGTACCATAAGTGGTATGAGTAGAGAAATGATGAAAATTGACGGCCGAGATAGTGCCGAAAATCAAATCTGAGAATGAGGGACATAATGGGTATTATGGAATTTGATTTTTAGTCACTACAAGCCAAAATAGTGCACATGGCCGTCTTCCCCAATTACAAGAGACCAAAAACGTGATTTCCACGAGACGCAGCCGAGCTGGGGCTGAGAGAAATGCTTTAGAGAGTAAACTTCTAAAAATACGGCGACCTGACCACGCGCCTTCTGAGCAAGAAGGGAAAATGTTCACGCGACAGCTACGCTGCGGACCCCTGATTTATGAAGCCTTTGACAACTCCAAGAGGTAGGATTTGTCCCTACTTGAGTTTTTACTCCCATTTAAGTGTTTTTTTTATGTTTCGCTACTGGAGGTCGAGGTTGAAAGGATCTGGCCCCAACATGGGACCAATTGTGGGAATTTTCTTGGGATTTTGGTTACTGACGCCCAGAACTCAAGTGGGCTGTTTTTGTGTGGAAATTGTCATTAAAAATGCATGTTTGAGATGATAAAGGCCTGAATGGGCCGTATGATCCGTCCCAAATATGGACCGAATTGATGCAAGGTTTTTCTTGAGCCAAGGTGCACCGTAGCCGCTTCATGGTCGCTTCGGGTGTGGTTTGTTTAATTTGTGTATTAAATGTTTGCTTGGTATGTTTGGGCCTAGGAATGGCCGTGAATTGCGGGTTCAATAAGTGAACCGGCATTTTGTGATTTTCCTCCTGAATAGTAACGAGGGTTTCACTATTCCCTAATAGTGTTCTAAAATATATATTTTTGTGAAAGTACGTGTTGGTCGAAAGGATTTAAATTAAATTACTGTATGATCATTAGCCTGGCTTTGAGCTAATTTTATGTGTGATTTAAAGTTTTATGTAAATATATTCATGTATATATATTTGTATGTGATTTAGATCGAATTGGAACCGACATACATGCATTCCATATGCACCGGAACATCCAGCAGGGAATGAGTGCATGAGATGAGTCTAGAGAAACAAGGTTCGAGGGTAGTCTAAAATGTACCATCTGAGTGGTAGTCTAAACTAAATAATATATCAAACTGGCCTGAGCGCCCAAATTTGATATTTATTCATCTAGGGTAAATTACAAACTAAAGAATATATCAAACCGTCTGAGCTACTTCAGCTTGATATTTATATTCACTGAGGGTATCCATTAAACAATTAATATATATCAATCGCCGGAGCGCCCAATTGATATATATTCATCGGAGGGCTGCCCACTAATAAATTTAATAATTTCATAATGAGCTTAGGCGAGTGTGAGAGAGCTCTGGTGAGGGCTCTGATCCGAGTTATCACGAGACATTCAAGCAGGATCACATTTTCTCAATGTTTGTTTAAATCTGGAACATTGCACCGCACTTAGGCGCGAGGGTATCTTACTTAGGCGATTCTCCTACTGAGCTTTAGCTCACCCCGTCGTGGGATCCCCTTTTTTACAGGTACAAGGAGCGTGCGAGGAAACGGTTCGTCCTTGAGGTTGTATTAGAAGAAAGCCAATGGGTGGCTTTGATTTATACACGTATTAGAATTCCTAATTTTAATGTATGTATCAGATAAGAGTAAAACATATTAACTTTTGAAACTATTGGATATAGTTTGATATATTGTGTTGAGTATGCTTGATGGGGCCTATGTCAGATGGGATATATATATTGCATATATTGTTGATTGGGACAGTTTATATAGTTTTGTATTTAGTAGAGCTCCCTGCATAAAGGAGACTCTGCCCGATTTCTAAAAGTGGCGTCTGGGCAACCCGACCCCCTCCACTTATTCCGTGGGCTGATTTTGCAGTCAATCTGGACTTCAAGCCTGGGGCCACACCAGATCAGAGCTAGGTATACGTCACCTGTGGAGCTCTGGTAGGGTATCCATCACCACTAGGTGGTTTGATGTGGAACTTCTAGGTAGGTGGAAACCTAAGTGGAGGGGATTCGAGCTTAGGCCATGGTCGGTGTGAAACATCACCACTCTGTGTATGATGTAGGTTAGGTATGAGATTGCTCAGAAGGCACGAGAGAACAGAACACCGCATGTGTTTTGATTTTGTGATCATGTGATGGTATGATCATGTTATAACATGGTGATTGGATCATGTGTTGTGTTTGGATTGTGTGCTTAGGTGGATAGCACTTAGGACAAATAAATCAAAATGTTGAACACTGTGATTAGTGTGGAACGCTGGCTGAAATTTTTTGGTAAAATGGTCTCGTATCAGTCCGGCAGCCCGCTTTGACAAGACTGGGCAGGGTTTTTGTGGAAAACTAGAAAATTATTTCGCTTTTGCACAAGATAAATAACTAAAATTTCAATGTTAAATTTTCAAGTAGCAAGGAAGGCTACTCATGAAAAAAATGACGATGAAAATAATTTTTCAGAAGATTTTACAAGTGGCACAATAGAATAGGGGTACATGGGGTAAAATAAATTTTTTAAAATTTATTCGAGTGTCCAAGAAATGAAAAAATAATAATAATAATTTTAGTGATTTTCCAAATTGCTGAAATAAACTTGAAAATAATAATAATAATAATAATAAGGAAAAAATTTCGTGCAGACTCGAATGGGCTACCGCCCATTGAGCTTATAAGGCGCCAAGTGTGTGGCCGAAGCGTATGGTTGGCGTAGAGCGTATACATCAAGGCTGGGCGCGGCGCAGGCGCTGGGTTTCGCCGCAGCGCAGGCGCGGCAGCAGCCGCTACGGCGTGAGCGCGCAGTGTGCACGCAGCGGCACGGGGCAGCGGCGCAGCGCCGCGGGCGGAGCGCCGCGAGGCGGCGCGCGGCTGGGCGTGGCGCGGCGCGCTCGGGCGTACCGGGCGCCGGCCGTTTCGCCGTACTCGCACTCTACCATTTTCATCCGCTTGACTCGCTTCGAAATCATCAAATGAACACTGTTTGTGTTATCAGAAAAATAAAATTTTTCAAAAATATTTATTATTAAATTCAACAAATCAAATAAAATCAAATAAATTTGATAAAAATTTTCGAAATAAAATTTTCAAAAATAAAAATTTTTGGAAAATAAAATTTGTTGAAACAATATTTTAAACGCTAAATGATTAAGTGATACACCGAAAGTTATGTGTATGATTAGTGTCTCAAAATGGTTATGCCTGTAGATATCAGATTGATTTGAACTGGTCATTTGAAATGGTATTACGCCGTAGTTACGCATTTAAAATTATATGCATGGTGTAATGCGATAGAAAGTGCGAATGTTAAGAGATTTTGACCTAGATCTGGGTAATCAAATGAACAAGAAAGTTAAGAACCTTATTGAATAAAACGAATCAAGTGGTCAAATTTAGCACCACTTGTAAAATGAACTACGGGCTTCATATTGTTTAGTCTAATAGTAGCCGGCATCATGAAGTGGACTGAATGAAAGCTGCTGGGATGACTCTCACACATGTTTACTGTGTAAATGGTTAAGAGAGGGCGCAGGACGAGAGAATGTCCACCTGGCACCGGGGCGTGCACAATCGTTGTCACAGACTTTGCCGAGGCCGTAGGTATTATCAATGCTATATATCAAAGGTATAGCATGTAGACAGAAGATCCCCTATAACCCCGCAGGTTTGTGTGGCGTATCATCCCCGACATTCACAAGGGGAAAAGATTCGATGGTGGACAACCATTGGTTCATGCATTGAGAAGGTGTTAGAGGCTATGGAGGCTACTCGACGTAATCGTGATTAGACTAGTCAGGTTCTGAAGTAGAGAATGAAGCTCAAATAGGGTGGAAAGGGCAAGGACTCCTAGAGACCATAGAGGAGCCTTTGTACGTGAGTCTCCCTAGGGATTAGGGTGACAATAGGGATGATATGTCGAGGTTGCGAACTGAGATCCTTGACTCTACTCACAAAGTGGACCCGAGGATCATGGACATGTCGTGAGCTCGATGTCATCCTGGGATGGATTACCGGCGCTTTACAGTTGTTATCGATCAGGAGCCAGCAGAGAGTTACCGCCTTCACGCAGACTCGTAGTCAGGTATTTCAAGGGGACAAGCATGACATTTCCCTGCCCCATACGGTATACGAGTCCGTGTCAGGATAAAGAAGGGGTCAAGAAGAGCCTACTCTCCTAGAGGAGAGGTGAGACCCGTACTTAGATCTACCGAGTGGTTTATGGTGTTTTAATATTTCCAGACGAGCTACCCAGACTACCTCCACATGTGGATGTAGACTTCGTATCGAGTTACACCCCTCGGTACTTTAACCATCTCTATGATTCCGCAAAGGATGCAACTGTTGGAGTTGTAGTGAACCTCATGAGTCCAAATGCACAGGATCTATTGGACAAGGGTTTATTAGACCGGTACTTCACCATGGGGCGCTTCGCTCTGCTGCGAAAAGGAAGACAAGACCCTTCGACTGCATTGACTATAGGCAATTGAACAGGGTTACGATCAAGAATCTGACTCCACATCGAGGATTGATGATTTGTTTGATTAGTTAGAGGAGCGAGTCTACCCTAAGATAGACCTTCGCAGACCGTTACCATCACTTCGAGGATTAGGAATACAATCCCTAAGATGTCATTAGGACGCCCTCGATGGGCACTTTGAGTTTACTTCGTGATGCCCTTTGATTGACGAATGCGCCGGGGCCAGACCATGGATCTCATGTATAGGATGTTCCAAACCTTATCTAGACTGCCGTGAGTCTTCGTGGATGACATCTTGATCTACTCCCACGAGTGGGAGCATGAGTATCACTGAGGATTATTTACGTACCAAGAGACCATCACTTGTACGCTAAGTTCAGTGCGCGAAGTTTTGGCTTATCGAGGAGATTGGGACACGTAGTCGATCGAGTGTCACCGACCTAGAGAAGGTTGAGGCAGTTGATGAGCTGAGAGATCGAATGTCAATCTTCGAGATACGAGTTTCATCGCCGGGTATTACGACACGAGAATGGGTCAAGTTGTCCATTCGGACAGATCGTAGACTCTCGCCACGGACATGGACTTCATGGTCAGACGCCTCGACCATGTGAGGTCGAGGATACTGGAACACTCCTAATACTCGGTGTTGCAACAAGAGGGGAGGGATCAATTTTCTCCTAGGTTCTCGGTAAGAAGAGGTGAAAACTTCGCTTCACACTAGTTTCGTGACTAGGCCAGATTGAGCATGAGTGATCTGGATTTCAGAGACGTGGATCCCAAGACTTGGGGACACATAAATCCAGTTAGCCAGAGCAGAGAGTATATGGTCATTCCTCCACACCCTAAGAAGGGTTAGGAGGAATCAGCTCGGGGCCGGGTGCTATACAAGCACTTCCAACTATTAATAATGAGAATAGGCCGTGAGTGTGGGTCAAGTCGTGATATATCGTGGTTACGCAGCAGTAGTTTAGGGTGGACCTTAGGTGGTAGACGATAAGTTGCGATTTCAAGCTTGATACTGATGAGTCGACAAACATCTGGGTTGTCAGAATCGAGACCTAGGCCGGTTGTCATAATTCGAAAAGACATTGATTTGGGCTTAGAGGCAAGGCCTTTAGAGAAGCCGGGAATGTATGTTCTTCCCTTAGGATAGGGTGAGAGTTGACCCGATAGCCTGAGATAATGAGGAGAGATCTCTCAGATTCAAGCCATGGCGACCCCGGGAGTGGGTGTCACACCATGGTATTATCAGATTTTAAAAATGATAACATCGCTACGAGTCCTGTGGGTGCACGGTACTGGCCATTCACCACTCTTGGTGAGTATGGGTTGAATTTGTTTTTAGGACTACGCCCAATGAAAAACTCAGTTGAATCAGAAATGTAAGAGGCTCAAGTGTAAGCCTAAGAGTTATGTGTAACGTAGATGAAAACACACTGACAAAGTTATCACGCAGACTGAGAGTTGAGTGATAGGAGTCGGGGGTGACTCGAGGTTTGGATACCCGTTGGAAATTGCATTGCGTTGCTGAAATGGGCAAGGGCTCCCAGAATGGATGATATGCATGGTATGGATTGAGTTGATGACCATTGGATTGTCGATCGCGGACTCGAGAGGTTACCATACACACCAAGCAAGGGTTGTGTAGGGTTACGTGTGTATGGATTACATACGGGTGTTAGAGGGCATGTTGCGAACATGTGTCCTGGATCGTAAGGGTAGAGGATTAATTACCCTTAGTGGAATGCCTACAACAATAGTTATCAAAGTAGATACTTAATGGGTACCATACGAGGTACTGTAATGAGGCCATGTGAGTCACCGTTGGGGATGGACCGAGGGGCGGAGAGATCCATCACGGGTCCGGATTTGATTAGAGACACCTCCGTGAAGGTGAGTTTGATATGATATGCCTTCACCCGCCGTGGCCTGGCGGTAAGAGCTATATAGATGCAATGACGTCGACCCTAGAGTTCGAGGTCGGGTGGATCACGCCTTCCTCGAAGGTGATTCCTAAGAGAGGAGGTTAGGTTCTAAGCGAGTTATCGCCGAGGTTCATTGGACCTTCGAGATACTTCCGAGAGGGTAGGCACCCTTTAAGGCATCGGCTAGCGTTACCGCCCCAAAGATGTCGTGTCCGAGAGGTATTTCCACGCCTCCATGCTCCGAGAGTATACCCGATCCAAATTTCTACGAAAGGGTCAGGGATAGATCGAGGTTGACACCGGATGGACCTTTGAGGAGGGACTGTGGCGCATTGTTTGTAGCCGTGATATGGTTTTGGCGACGTAAAGACCGTGAGGCTAGTGAGAGCGCTATGAAGCAGACCGTGGAGGAGGAAATAACGGGAGCTGAGACACGATGCGGGCTACCTATCCCTTTCAGCGCAGGATGAAGGTAATGCGGGTTTGGGGCCATTTAAGATTTAAATGACTAGTTTACATGCATGGTAGAAGTATGCTGCATGGGCGCATGTGTTGATAATGATCGCTTTTAATTTCTGTGACGAAATTCCTTTTAAGGATGTGAGAACAAGACCCGAGAAATTTCACTTTCGAATAGGCAAAATCGTAATTTTGATTACAAAATTGTAATTACGGTTAGTGTCCGTAATTAATTTCTAGATTCAGATGACAAACGGATTGTACCGCTGGGAATCGCCTCACGAAATTCCAGTTAGCACGTAAAATTTCGTGAATTCTTCGAGACAAATGGAGTCGACATCGCTGAGGCATCGCTTCGTGCCGTGAACCGACATGCGACGAAAGTCACATATAGCATGTACTCATGTACCATAAGGGCAAGAGTAGAGAAATGATGAAAATTGACTCACGAGATAGTGCCGAAAAATCAAACTGAGAAATATGGACATAATGGGTATTTTGAATTTGATTTTTAGTCACTACAAGCCAAATAGTGCACATGGTCAGTTTTCCCAATTACAAGAGACCAAAAAACGTGATTTCCATTGGAGGATGCGTGAGCTTGGGTTGAGAGAAATGCTTTAGAGAGAGAAACTTCTCTAAAAATACGGCGACCCGACCGTCGCTGCCTTCGAGCAAAGAAGGAAAATGTCTCATATGAGCAGCTACGCTATGGACCCTGATTTATGAAGTTTTTGACAACCCAAGAGGTAGGATTTTGTCCCTACTTGAGTTTTTACTCCCATTTAAGTGTTTTTTGATGTTTCTGCTAGTTTGAGGCCGTGAGGGGTTGCGTTGATCTGGCCCCAAAATACTGGACCGAATCAGGAATTTTTCTGATTTTGGTTACGTGGATCGCCCGTAACTGAAGTGGGCTGTTTGTGTGGAAATTGTCATTAAAATGCATGTTTGAGATGATAAAGGCTCTGAATGGGTCAGAGGATCCTCAGTCCCAAATATGGGACCGAATTGATGCAAGGTTTTTGTTACAGCAAATTGCACGCTTTCTCATGGCTGTTTGGGTGGTTTGTTTAATTTGTGTATTAAATGTTTGCTTGGTATGCTTTGGGCTGAATGGTCAGAATTGCGGTTCACTAAGTGAACCTGTTTTGTGATTTTCCCAGAATAGTAACCGAGGTTTCCAATTATTCTTTAATAGTGTTCTAAAATATATATTTTCGTGAAAGTACGTGTTGGCCGAAAGTGATTTAAATTAAATTACTCGTGTATGATCATTAGCCCAAGTGAGCTAATTTTGATGTGTGATTTAAAGTTTTATGTAAATATATTCATGTATATATATTTGCATGTGATTTAGACTGAATTGGAACTGACATACATGCATTCCATATGCACTGGAACATCCTAGGAATATAGGAATGAGTGCATGAGATGAGTCTAGAGAAACAAGGTTCGGAGGGTAGTCTAAAATGTAAATTATCTGAGGGTGTCCAATAATATATCAAATCATTGAGCGCCCATTGATTTATTTATTCACCTGAGGGTAGTCCACAAACTAAAGAATATATCAACCGCCTGAGCTTATCATTTGATATTTATTCATCTGAGGGTAGTCCACAAATAATTAATATATATCAATCGCCGGAGCGGCCCAATTGATATATATTCATCGGGAGGGTTGCCCACTAATAAATTAATAATTTCTTGGCTACGAGGTTTAGCGAGTGTGAGAGAGAGCTTCGGTGAGGGCCTCCTGGATCCGAGCTGGTCACGTAGACATTCAAGTAGGATCATGCATTTGCCGAATGTTTGCTTAAATTGGAACATCAGACTGCACTTAGGTGGTGAGTAGTTCACTTAGTATGCATTCTCCCATCGAGCTTTAGCTCACCCCGTCGTGGAATCCCCCTTTTTACAGGTACAAGGAGCGTGGCGAGAGACGGTCTGCCCTGAGGTTGTATTAGAAGAAAGCTCTGCCAGGGCTTTGATTTTATACATGTATTAGAATTCCCTAATTTTAATGTATGTATCAGAGCAAGAGTAAAAACATATTAACTCTTGAAACTATTGGATATAGTTTGATATATTGTGTTGAGTACAGCTGATGGGCCCAAGGTCGTATTGATATATATATATATATTGCATATATTATTGATAAGTAATATTTATGCTAGATAGTAGTTTAATGAGACTCACCTGATTTTCTAGTTTGCTAAAGCAAGAACCCGATTCTCCACACGAGCCTCATGTCGAGTAAATATCGGATTCTTCGGTTTCAATATATATGTTATATATATATATATATATATATATATATATATATATATATATATATATATATATATAGTTATCTATATATATAATATGTATATATCTATATATATAAATCTATATATATAGATATCTATATATAGATATATCTATATAGATATTTATATATAGATTTATATATATAGATTTATATATATTTATATATATAGATATAGATATCTATATCTATATATATATATCTATATATAAATCTATATAGATATCTATATATATAGATGTATATGTATATATCTATATTTATATTTATATATACATTTATATATATTTATATATATATATATATATATATATAGATATCTATATATAGATTTATATCTATAAATAGATATAGATATATATATATATAGATATTCATATCTATTTATAGATATATAAATCTATATATAGATATCTATATATATATATATATATCTATATCTATTTATAGATATATAAATTTTATATATAGATATTTCCATATATATATATATATATAGATTTATATATTTATATATATAGATTTATATATATTTATATATATATATATATATATATATATATATATATATATATATATATATATATATATATAAATTTATATATTTATATATAGATTTATATATAGCTTATATATATATATATAGATATCTATATATAGATTTATATATCTATATATATCTATATCTATTTATAGATATAAATCTATAGATATCTATATATATGTATATGTGACGCCCAAAAACCGTGGGGTCCGTCACTCACCAACCCTAATACTCGTGGAATGCTCTGCACTGACATTTTGATGAAAATCTAGCGTAGTCCCTTGTACGGGAGCTCTACCCAACATAACCTGGTAAATACCCTCATCCTAAATAAATTCAATATATTCACAATATGAATAAGACGGCCACTGTACCCATAAACAACACTCATAAAATCAATTATCATAACTATTCTTAAATTCATTCCAATAATTCAATAGTTGATTACACTTTATTTTATACAAACATGGTATTAAAATCTGCTAAATTCTAATACATGTTATGTCCAAAAACCATCAAGCCACAAACCGCTTCTTCAAAATCTATAAATATCTATAGATATATCTATATACATCTATATATATAGATATATCTATATATATAAATCTATAGATATATCTATATAGATATTTATATATACATTTATATATATTTATATATATATATATATAGATATCTATATATAGATTTATATATCTATATATATATCTATATATCTATTTATAGATATATAAATCTATATATAGATATCTATATATATATATATATATATATATATATATATATATATCTATATCTATTTATAGATATATAAATCTATATATTGATATCTATATATATGTATAAGGTGACGCCCCAAAAACCGGGGGGTCCGTTTGACTACCAACCCGCCGGAACACTCGCGGAATGTTCGTGACCTCGACATTTTCACGGTAAATCGTAGTCTCCTTTGTACTGGAGCTTTACCCAAATACATAACTGCAAAATACATGTCCCAAATACCCAATATATCTACAATATGAATAAGACGCTACTGGGCCCATAAACAAATACTATAAATCAATTATCATAACTATTCTTAAATTATCTCCCAATAATTCAATAGTTGATTACACTTTTATTTTATACAAACATATATTAAAATCTACAATTCTAATACATGTTATGTCCAAAAACCATCAAGCCACAAACCGGCTTCTTCAAAATCTATATATAAATATCTATATAGATATATCTATATACATCTATATATATAGATATCTATATATAGATATATCTATATATATAAATCTATATATAGATATCTATATATATAGATTTATATACATTTATATATATTTATATATATATATATATATATATATATATAGATATCTATATATAGATTTATATATTTTATATATATATTTAGTTTATTTATAGGATATCTATATATATATATATATATATAGCATTTATATATATATATATATAGATATCTATATAGATTTATATATCTATATATATATCTATATTTATCTATAGATATATAAATCTATAGATATTTATATATATGTATATGGATGCCTCTAAACCGTGGGTCCGTTGACTACCCGTCAACCCGCAGAATACTCGTGGAATGCTCTGGGTGACTCCGACATTTTTCAAGAAGACCTGCAGAGTCTCCTTTGTACGCGTGAGCCTACCCAAATACATAACTCGTGAAATACCCGTCCCAAACAACCCAATATATTCACAATATGAATAAGACGGCCACTTGGGCCCATAAACAAATACTCATAAAATCAATTATCATAACTATTCTAAATTATTCTAATAATTCAATAGTTGATTACACTTTTTATACAAACATATATTAAAATCTACAATTCTAATACATGTTATGTCCAAAAACCGTTGAATAAACCTATTTTCTTCAAAATCAACCTCAAATGAGTCTGGGTCTCCCGAGCGCCTCTGCACCGAAAATAAACCCACGACTGTGGTGAGCTAAAGCCTCGCAGGAGAATCGCCTGCCAGGGCTACTCCACCACCTAAGTGCAAGGTAATGTCTAAAGTAAACACACACTCAAGTAAATATATGATCCTACTTGAATGTCTACATGATCTCCATGTCACGAGTCCTCAATCACTCACTCACACTGCCTGGGCTTTCATGTATGAGAAAATAACTTCATTTTCAAAACAAAACTTTTGTTCTTGAAATATACTACCGAAATATCTCGGTAAAATATGTGACTACCCTTCTCGAGGTGAATTGAAGCAGAGCTTTCTCCAAACGTCATGGTCCTCATCCGAAATGATCCGTCGCCCATCTCCCAACCCACCTCCTAATATCATCCTTTGAAATTCCTTTCGCAACCATATCCGCTTTTATAAAAATGCCTTGTCATGCACTCACACCTAACTCTAAAGTTACTCCAAAGGCATATGAAAATGCATTATGCCATTTTCAAAATCATTTCAGACAATATGTCAATATGCATATTTCAATCAACTATAATTACACTCATTTAATTTTAACACATCACTCATCACCCAATGTAGCTCACTTGAGCAACTCCATAATCATTTCCAATGGCTTATAACACAATTCTAATTCCATGTAATTGTGTCATTGAACTAACACATTAAAATAATGTCTTAACCTATCTAGTTCTACACATATCAGTTTCATTCGTTTCATACCATTTCACACACAACACATGGACAATTCCTATCCATTTCATTGAATAAACCCGGACTATTTTTTACAACCCTAAAATTAGCAAGTGGGTCGCCCACGGCAAATTTACACTTCCTACATCTGCTCCTCTTGATGGAACCGATTTCCATCTCAATCTTGCCTTCCTAATCACCAAAGCATAATTTATTCAATAAATTATCACAAACATTCCTGTTCGGGCCCCTTAAAATAGGGAAGTGGGCTGTCCACTGGGCACCACTCATCCTACATCTACCCAATTTTTGAAACCGATTTCCATAGCTATTCCCTGGCCTCATATTACCAACATAGAATTTATTCCATAAATTACCATATAACACCCCAATTCGGCCCCCAATGCCCACTAGACTACCCAAGAATGTCTAAAAATCTTCACACCGTCCCATGTTTTGGGAACGATCAAACACCCATTCCCAAGATTTTCTCATCAAGCATGCATTTAAAGCAATTTTGGTGAAATAAAACACCTAAACAAATTAATTTTCAAGGCCACTTGACGGGGAAAATCCCTAAGAAATTTAACAATTGTCCCATGTTTTGGGATCGATCAAACGGCCCTCACGGCCTCAAACCAACCGAAACATCGAAACCCTAAAATGGGAATAAAACAAGTAGAACCCTTAAAAATGGGAATAAACGCAAGGAGAAAATCCTACCTCTTGGAGTTGTCAAAACTCGCAAACCCTAGTCCACGCGTTGCTCGCTTCCGCGAGAACGTTTTCCTCTTCTTGTCTGGCCGAAACTAAATCTACGGATCTTGTATATTTCTAGGAGAGAAGTCGTAGAATTCTCTAGAATCACCATTTTTGCCTTCTCACGCCTTACGTGATCTCCAATTGAATTTCACGTTTTGGCTTTTGGTGTTTAAGTGGAGAAGAAGACTATTCTCTCAAAATTACAAGTTTGCCCCTCCTTTAATCCAATTAATTCACTTCTTTTACCAGATTTGATATTCGGCACTACCTCGGCCGTCCATTTTCATCATTTCTCTACTCATACCACTTATGGTACATGAGTACTTGTTATATGTTACTTTCGTCGCATCGAAAACGATTTACAGACCCGAAATGCGATGCTCGAAAAACGTATCATCCGACCGCTTTTAAAATTACTAAATTTTAATGCGCTAACTAGATTTCATGAGACGAACTCCGGGTCCGTTGATCACCCAATAACCTACGGAATAATATGGAGGCTCGTTACCCGACGCCACTTTAGAAAATCTGGCAGAGTCTCCTTTGTACGGGGAGCTCTACCCAAATACATAACCTGCATATCCTGTCCTAAACAATCCAATATATGCAATAAAATCCCAACATGAGTAAAAATGCCTCTTGGGCTCATAAACCATCCATAAGATCAATTATCATAACTATTCTTCAATTATCTCCCAATAATTCAATAGTTGATTGCACTTTATATTGTAAACACAAACATATATTAAAATCTACAATTTACCACATGCTATGTCCAAAAACCATCAAGCCACAAACCGGCTTCTTCAAAATCAACCTCAAAATGAGTTGTCTCCGAGCGCCTTTTGCACTCGAAAAAAATAAAGGGGGTCCTGACGACTGGCTCGAGTTAAAGCTCGCGAGGAGAATCGCCCAAGTGGGCTACTCACCACCCAAGCGCACAATGTCTGTAAAATAAACACACACTCAAGTAAATACATGATCCTACTTAAATGTCTACATGATCACCCCATGTCACGAGTCCTCACCTAATTCACTACACTTGCCTAAGCCATGTATGAGAAAATAATCATTTTCAAAACAAAACTTTTGTTCTTGGAAAATATACTACCAAAAATATTCTAGAAAATACTGACTAATTCTTCGAGGTGAATTGGTCGCGAGCCTCCGAAACAACATGGTCCTCATCCGAAATGATCCGTCGTCCATCTCCCAACCCACCTCCGAATATCATCCTATGAAATTCCTTCACAAACATATCCGCTTACAAAATACTCTTTTGTCATGCACTCACACCTAATTCTAGGCTTCCGAGCGATATGAAAATGCATTATGCCATTTCAAAATCATTTACACACATGTCAATATGCATATTTTCAATCAACTACACTACACGCATGTAATTCAACACACCAATCATCACTCCAATCTAGCCTAATTGAAAGCAAATCATAATCTCGCCTAATATTTACAAACACAATTTAATTCCATATAATTGCCATTTTTTTAACCCTTTAAGCATTAATCCATTAATTCTCGACGACCAACTCTCCTAATTAATTTCTACACATACCAAGCCATTCAATTCACACAATTTCAATTCCAAAACACATGGACCTTTTGGCCATTTCTGACAAACCCGGACTGCTTTAATAAATTTCGAACTACAAGGGTCAGCCCATGGGCTTCATTTGTCCAATCTCTGCCACTTTTTGGAACCGAATTTACCCATTTCCTATCTTATAAACATTCAAAATAGAAATTTAATGCATAAATTCCATACATCAGCCCATAATAGCTTCCTCTGGACCGTCACTTTAATGTTCCCAAAAATCTACAAAATTCTGTACAATTCGGTCCTTATGCTCAGGATCTGATCCTACGGCCCATTCTCACACTCTTTTTCCCCATACAACTACATGATTTAAAGCAACTATATATAGATTTATATATATAGATATATATAAAGCAACTATATATATATATACATATCTATATATATAGATGTATATAGATATATCTATATGTATATATATATATCTATATATAGATGTATAGATATATATATATATATATATATATAGATATATCTATAGATATATCTATATATAGGCATATAGATATATAGATGTCTATATATCTATATATATATCTATATATATATATAAATATATATATAGATATATCTATATACATCTATATATATAGATTTATATATATAGATATCTATATATATAGATTTATATATAGATATATATATATTTATATATATAGATAATTATATATATATATATATATATATCTATATTATTATTTATATATATAGATAACTATATATAAGAGTATATACATACTATATATAGATATATCTATATAGATATATTTTATATATATATATCTATATACATCTATATATCTATATATATATATATAGATATATAAATCTATATAGATATATAAATCTATATATCTATATATATATATAGATATATAGATATCTATATATCTATATAGATATGTATATATATCTATATAGTATATGTGATATCCTTAAAATCCAAGATTTTGGATAAAGGGGTAAAATAGAAATTTTTAAAACCGGAATTTTTCTAGATCTCGATGACTAAACGGACTTCTCCGCGAATTCGCCTCACAAAATTAGCAGCCACGTCGAATTTCGCTGGATTCCGAGGTACCGGGATTTCACGCTTTTCGAGTATGCGGTGCCTGATGACACATGGCAAGTTAATGTATGACGTCCCAAAACCCGGGGTCCGTTGACTAACCGTCAACCCGCGGAATACTTTCATGGAATGTCGGGTGACCGACATTTTTTACTTAACCGCGTAGTCTCCTTTGTACGGAAGCTCACCCAAATACAAAACCAGTATAAACCCGCATTCACCCGGTCCCAATCAACAACATATGCAATATATATATCCACACGCCACTTGGCCCATCAACCGTACTCAACACAATATATCATCCAAACTATCCAATAGTTTCAAGAGTTAATATTTTTACTCTTAACAATACATATATTAAGATTAGAGAGTTCTAATACATGTATCGGGTCATCAAATAATCCCGTGGCTTTTCTTCTAAACTCTGCCTCTAGGACGAGCCGTCTCCTCGCACACCCCTGCACTGGGTGGAAAGGTGATCCCACGACTCAGGGTGAGCTAAAGCTCGTGAGGAGAATCGCCCTAAGTGGGCTACCACCACCTAAGTGCAAAGTAGGTCGTTCCACTCTAAACACACATTCAAGCAAATGCATGATCCCTACTTGAATGCCTATATGACTAACTCGCATCCCGAGTCTCACCGACTCTCTCACACTCGCCAAGCCTTGTATGAGAATTATTGATTTATTAGTGGAACTCCGATGTATATATATATCAATTGGGCCGTCCGACGATTGATATATTATTTAATTGTGGATCATCCGAAGGAATATCAATCGGGTCATTCGACGATTGATATTTTTAGTTTGTTTGTGGACTACTCCATGAATAAATATCAACTCGGGCCATCCGACGCTGATATGGCCATTTAGTTTGGACTACCTTCCGATCATTTAATATTTTTAGACTACCCGAACCATTTTCCTCTAGACTCATCTCGTGCACTAACTCCTATAACTTAGATGCTCATGCATATGAATGCATGTATGCTAATCCATTACAAGCCTAATCACATGCAAATATATAACATGAATATATCGCATAAAAATTAAATCACACAACATGTTATGTAATTATCATTTCAACATCAAATTAGCCTACATGGGCTAATAATCACACACGGTTAAATTTAATTTAAATCACTCTACTAAACACCTATTTTCACGAAAAATATATTAAAGCATTATTCTAACAGAAACTCCGCTTACTATTCCCGAAATCAGCAAACAAATGCTCACCTGAACCCGAACTACTACCATTCCTGTACTCCAATGCATACTAAACAACCATTTAATACACAAGTTAAACCAACCCATCTCAAATGCACTCTAATTGCACCGTGGAGCAAGCCACGGTTGCTCCATTCTTCCTCCAAAAATTTAACACTTCGGTCTCGTGTTTTAGTCCGACTGCTGCCCATTCTCGACCTTTTGTAATATAAAATACATGATTTAAAGCAACATTGACACCCAAATGTACCACCGATTTTTCTCAAGCAAATTACTATTTATCCCAAAAACCCAAACACTTACAAATTCGTCCCATGTTTTGGGACCGATCAAACGGCCCCTCACGGCCTCAAATTAACCGAAACATTGAAAAACCCTTAAAAATGGGAATAAAACGCAAGTAGTGAGAAAATCCTACTTGAGCTGTCAAAACTTCAAGAAATCTGTGGTCCACGCTGCAGCCCGTCTCCGCGTAGAACGCTTCCTTCTCGTGTTGGAAGACCTGTAAACCCCAACTCCGATTGAATGTTATAATAGTAGTGTTTGAACCGACAGAGGTCCAATGATAGAAACGAGGGTAGATTAGAATTTAGAATGCTCCGGACGTCATTTGGACATGAAGTGAAATTTTCGAAAATTGTAACCGAATGCCCTAAGGAATAATGATTTTTCTTATTATATCCGAATGGAGGGGTTTGCAAAGGAATTTGTAAGAAATTTCGCCCTAAGTGACTTTGAAACTGGATATTGAGAAGAGAATAGGAGATTTAAGTGAATAGTGATTCTGGACCGAAAATTCAGGCTCGCGTTGGAAATTTTTTCTCGAAATTGGGCCAAAATACGAAAATGTCCACATATCATAAAAGACTAACGAAACTGAAATAAAGTGAAACGGAGTCCGCTTGATACTTCTGTGTGATCCGAACGAATTCGTACTGACATCCTGATTCGATTTTAATGATTTTAAATCCGATTTGATGATTTCAGAGCCTAGAATCCAATGTGAAGGATTTAATTAAATATTTCATGGTCAATTTGAAGTTTAGACGATCATAGAATATTTTTGACATTTAATCTATAAAAGCAAAGATAAGGTGAACTGAGATAAAAATCGCTATAAGGGATATATTTTCTGTGAGAGCCAATTAAAACCTTTCTATGACTAAGTTATGAATAAAATAATAGGTTAATGGATTTGTGATTCATTAGAATGGACCAATGAGCTTCTTGGTTCAAGGGAAATTTTGGCAGTGGGAAAGGGCAATTTTGTCAAGTGTGAAGCAAAATCTAAATTCTATGGGATTAAGTTATTCAAAAGGAGGAGAACCCTGTAGGAGAGAAAGGAGAGGGGAAGAAAGAGAGAAAAGAAAGGAGAGAAAGGAGAAGAAGAAAAAAGTGAAGGGGCAAAGGTATGAGATGTGATTTTTCTCCTCGGTCCAAGCTTTCAAGTGATCTTCAAGTGGTAATCAAGGAGAGGAGCCAAAGAAACTCAAGAAACAAGTAAGTTTTCAAGTGGTGGGAAAGTTAGGGTTTGATGTTTTCATGTTTAATGTCTTAAATTTTGGAATGGATGTTAAATTGATATATTTAAGGTTTAATGGTGCTGAATTTAATATCAATTGAGAAAGCCATGGTTTAGGGGTTAGGTTTTGACAAAATCAAGTGAGTAAGGGTTAGGGTTTGTTAGTGAATTGTAAAGGTGTTGAAATGGGTATAATGCATCAGATTTAAGTGTTTAGAGTAAAAGAAAATGGAAGAGAAACACATTTTGGCCAATTTTGCAGCAAATTTTAAGTATTGAAACAAGCCGTTTTCTGTTTTGACTAGTTTTGGTTTTGGCCATAACTTGCTCAATTTTGATCCGATTTGAGTGATTTAAGTGGCTACGTAAAATAGACTTGAAGGAGAACAAAACTTAAGAAGAAGGTATCGCTAAATTCTGATCCTAAGTGGCCTAAATATTCACTCAAATTAGACCATGTGCAAGCCAAATTTGGTTCAGTTTTTGAACATAGATTAGCCCGGTTATTCGATCGTATGAGTTTCAAATTGAATTGGTGATTCCACTGAATAGAACCCTTAGCACCTTAGCTTTAAATGAGTATAAGGACATAGTGTCAAAATATGAAGTCAAGACCTCGGAAAAATGAGTAATACAAACTGTCACTAGAAAAATCGGGAAAATGACTAGTTGGCATGAAAATGCCATAACTTTAGTTTGGATGATCCGATTGGATTGATTCCAACTCCTATAAATTAGATTCCTAGAGGAATAAGAATATAGGAATGAGTGTTTATGGTGGATTAAAATGGAAATTATGGTTAATGTGTAATTGTGATTTTCTTGGAAAGTGTGAAAAGGATCACTTATCTGAACTGAACTCCAACGGAAGCAAGCTGATTGGAGCTTGAACTGCGGAGTGAAAAATGATATTTGAAAATTGAGTTTTTAAAAGTGAATGATTTAATGTTAAACTGAAAGTTTAATGGAAATGTTTATGTAAATGCTAAGACATATGAAAATGTTTTATCTTGCATCAATATATATTTATATGTATATGAAATATGTATGCATATGTTAAGGTATTATGAAAGTTTAAAAATGTGTAAAGAATGCATGTGTTTTAATGATAAAGTAAATGATTTAAATGGATTTATAAATGTATTTGAAGAAATGTTTTGACTGATGGAGCCACTTAAACCCCTATGACTGATATGACCTATATCGGTCAAGTATGGCTAAGTTGTGTAAGGATTTAGGGGAGGGTAAAGAGCAGTTACTAACTCCGGTGGGGGGAAATAGGTGTCTAGAGACATCCTTACACGCATAAAGTGCTATGACTGAACCCTATGCAAAGTCGTGAGTTTTCTCCGCAGCGTAGTGGTTATGACTGGAATGTGACTGCCCCTCACCGCGCACTTAAATCGCTCGATGTGTTTATTCCCGTTCCACTCTAAAGAAAGAAAAAAGGAAAGAGAAAGAAAGAAAGAAAGAAAGAAATAAATAAAGAAATAGCCATTGCAATAAATGTTTAAAGCATAAATGATTTTTAAATGCATAAGTATTTATTGAAAGAAAGTTTAAGGCATAAATGTTTAAGGTATAAATGGATTTTAATTGTATAAGTATGTATTATTTTGGTATATACTGAAAATGTTATTTTAATGAAAATGTACACTCACTGGGCTCCTTTAGCTCATTCTTTTCTATATGTTTCAAAAACATTTTCAGGACCCAAGACAGGTGCGCCGATAGAGGTCACTCCTGTGCAGTGAGTCGAGCCATTGATGAGACGAAGACTGTGATTTCATTGTATATATAATTTTGCATATTGTTCATGTTGAATATTTTGTTATGCATATATGTATATGTATAAAGTTGAAAAGGAACTACGTGGGCTTTGATCCTCAAGTGACGAGTACGAAGGCCGACTTAAGTCCCAGCCAAGCCCAAATGTTTGATAAAATGTGCATGGAATTTAAGAGGGTTTGAATGTTCGATGGATTGAAGTAAACAAATGTATATGTATGTATATTGTGTTGATTGGGTTGTGACGAGAAGTCCTAATATGGAAGTATAAAATTGAAGTTTATAAGTGTTTTTAAATGCTTTATCGTTTTGTAAATTTGGGAAAGTCCGAAAACAGAGAAAACTCTGGCCAATTTTTCTGAAAACTAAGCGTTTTGAAAACAAAGAAAAGAAAAAGAAAAATTTATCACTTCGCTTCGCATTATTTTCTAAAGATATGTTAAGGATTGTAAAGGGGTTCGCTCCATGGATTTTATTTGACTGTTTTAAGGAAAAGTTTCTATATCCATTGGAGTGCCGGGAGGTCCCCTCGGGTTCATGAGGTTAATCCGGGTCGGGGTCCTTCACGCACATGCATATGCAACGCGCACTCTATCATGCATGTAAACTAGTCATTTAAATCTTAAATGACTAAACCACGTACCTTCATCCCTAAACAAGAAGGGATAGGTGGCCCGCATCGCGGTCCTCGCCCTAACGCTGACTCTCCATTCCACAATGCTGCCATAGCACCCCACTAGCTCACAGCTCAAGGCCGCAAGACCCGACCACGCTATCAACAATGCAATAATCGTCCTCCTCGTTCCATCCGTGTCAATCTCTATCTGTCCCCAATCCACCACATGAGCTGGATCTGGAGTATATCTCCGGAGCATGGAGACGTGAAACGCCTAGTGGACACCTGACATGCTGGTCGGTAACGATAACCGGTACGCAATTGTGCCTATCCTCTCGAGTATCTCGAAAGGTCCAATGAATCTCGGCGATAGCTTCATGCTTGCCGAACCTGACCACTCCTCTTAGGAATCACCTTCGCTGAACGGATCACTAACCTCGAATCCTTAAGGGTCGGTCTCACATTAGCATAGCTCTTCTCCTCACGGCCGAAGCCGTGAGAAGACGCTTATCGTATCGCTTCACCTTCTCATAGTAAGTCTCTAATCGATCAGACCCGCTGATGGAGCCTCTTCCACCTCGGCCCAACTACACCACAACCACTCCGCCCCAACAACGCCCATATGGTGTCATTCATACACTCGCCTGACAATCGTTGTTGTAGCGACCACTAAGGGCAATTAATCCTCTATCTCATGATCCAAGACATGTTCGCAAATATTCTCTTAATGACTCGTGATATAATCCATACACACGTAACTCCTACATAACCCTTGTCGGTGTAAATGCTAACCTCTCCATACACAATCAATGACAACCAATGGACCAGTTATTCAGTCAATGTCATGAATGACATCCATTTACCTGTTTTGCCACCAACAACACTAATGCAATTAAATGGGTATCCAAATCTCGAGTCACTCGAATTCTATCACTTAACCTAAGTCTACGTGATAACCTGGTCTTGTGTTCTCATCTCTAAGATAACTTCGCCTACACTTCGAGCCTCTTACATTTCCCGATTCAACTACGTAGTCTCATCGATCGAGTCCTAAAGACAACTCAACCCACACACTCACCATGAGCGGTGAATGACCATACCGTGCACCCACTCCCGTCCACCATGAGCGTAATATCGAGACTTCACTCATAATCCGACCTATCAAGCCAACTCTCCCTACACCCTAGGGAAGAACATCTATACTTGGCTTCTCTAAAGGCCTTAACCTCTAAGCCCAAATCCAATGTTGTGTCGAGTACGACAACCCGGTTAAGGTCTCAATTGCTGACAACTCGATGGTTGTCAACTCACCCATGTCAAGCCTGACAATCAACAACCAATAGGTCTACCTCCCTAAGGTCCACCACAGACCACGCGCAACTCCGACCGTCCCCTCGACTTCGACTCCACACTCCGGCCCCTCCGGGCCAATCTTTGCCGGCTGAGAGCTTCGTATAGCACCCCGAAATCAAACCGGGTTCCTCCCCGAATCTCTGACGAGGGTGTGGAGGAATGAATCGTATACTCTCCCGTATCATTTACTCAATCGGGATCGCATTGTCCCAAAGTCTTGGGATCCTTGGTCTGGGGCAACCTGGCCACTCATGCTCAATCCCGTCCTAGTCCCGAAACCAGTGTGAAGCAAAAGTCTTCTCGCCTCTTCCTCGAACTGGGGAGAAAGCCGATCCTCCCTCCCGCTACCAACACCCAGATCCCGAAAGTGTTCCAAGTATCCCCGATTTCTCTCTATGGTCAGGATCGCCCCAACCATGGAGTCCATGTCCCGTAGGCGAAATCCTACAATCCTGCCCCGAATGGACAACTTCAGCCCATTCTCAAATCTCTTGTAATACCCAGTCAATCCCAAGAAACTATGTATCTCAAAGATTGGCATTCGGTCTCTGCCAACTAATCACTGCCTTAACCTTCTAGGTCGACCGACACTTTCCGTGTCGACACCATGTCTCAAACTCTCACCCAAGAAGCCAAAAACTCACACTTAATGAACTTAGCGCATAACCGATATCTCTAACACCGTGAAACAATCCTCAAGGATACTCATGCCCCACTTTGACTGAGTAGATCAAAATGTCATCCACGAAGACTAATGGCATGAACCGACGTAGATAGGGTCAGAACATCCTATGCACGATCTATGAATGTCGCCGCGCATTCATCAATCCAAAGGGCATCACCGCAACTCAAAGTGCCTAACGCTGGCCCTAAATGGCCGCCTTAGGATATCCGTCTCCTAACCCTCGCCATGAGGTCTATCTTAGAGTAGACTCGCGCTCCTCTCAACTGATCAAACAAATCCTCAATCCTAGGTAATGGGTACCGATTCTTGATCGTAACCCTGTTCAACTGTCGGTAATCACTGCACAGTCGAAGGGTCTTGTCCTTCTTCTTTGCAACTAGAACCGAAGCGCCCCTTGGTGAAGTGCTCGGCCTAATAAACCCCTTGTCCAATAGCCCTGTAGGCTGGACTCGAGTCTCGCAACTCAACTGCGCCATCCTATGCGGAGTCATAGAGATGGGTGAAATACCAAGGTGTAACTCAATACCGAAGTCTACATCCCTATGTGGAGGTAGTCCAGGTAGCTATCTGGAAAAAAACATTCGCGTACTCGCAAACCACTCGAGGTAGATCTAAGTCTGGTCTCCCCTCGTCCTCTAGGGTAAGGCTCGCTAGCCAACCCGCCAACCCGCCAACGGTCCCTAGCACTTGGACTCATATACTGTCTGGGGCAAAATGTCATGCTTGTCCCCCTTGAAATACCACAGAGTATCACTGCTGCGGTAGCGCAGAATCCTCCCACTGCTACAATCGATAATCGACCCCAGAAGGTTATCACCCAATCCATCCCCTCGTGGATGACCTCGAACTCCGACATGTCCATAATCCTTTCGTAGTCCATCATGGAGTAGAGTCCCCGAGACTTAACTCACAACCTCGATATATCGTGACCTATTCTCGTTTCCTAACCCCTAGGAGAATTCACATGCACCCAGCCTCCTCTAAGGTCCCTAGAGGTCCCTTGCCCATTTCCCACCATATTCAGCCTCATTCTCTAGCCAGAACGCAGCTAGTTCATCCGGTCGCGCCGAGGTAATCTCCATAGCCTCTAACACTCTCTCGATCTGCATGAACCTATGGTATACCACCATCAGATCTTTCCCCCCTATGAATGTCGGAGGATGATACGCCCTAAACCTCTGAAGGTTACTAGGATCTTCTTATCTAACTGCTATACCAGCTTGTGCTATAGCATTCGCTGTAATAATTTCAGCTGCCTCTGCAAAGCCTCGCTTAATCAAACACCGATTGTGTTTCGACCAGACTCATGGACTTTCTCTACATCCTCGCCCCTCTACTAGCCATCTACATTGGTCAAATGGCAACATCGATTCATGTAATTTCATTTCGGGCCTAACTAGCAATGCAGATGCCAATAGATTGGCTAACCGATGAACTCGACCTGCTTCATTTCCTAAGTGGTGCTAAATTCCAACCACTTAATTCGTTTATTTCAATAAAATTTTAGGCTCTTGTTCATTTCATTATCCAATTCCCTAAGGTCGTAATCCCTAACCTTAGCATTCACCATTTTCCTATACGCATTACATCATGCATATAATTTCGCATTTCGCAACTATCGCTGTTAAATCACCATTTCAAATGGTAGTTAAATCCAATACGCATTCTAAGGCATAACCACAAATTCCGAGACACTAATCATACACATAACCTAAAGCAGATACGCAATCAATTTCGCTTAAAATATTGTTTTCAACGAATTTTATTTTCAAAAAATTTTATTTTTGAAAATTTGTGGATGGAATATTTTATTTTTTTCAAAATTTTATCAAATTTCTTTTGATTTTTTTTTTATTAAATTTTTTTCGAAAATTTTCTCAAAATTGACTCGTGAATGCAGATCGAGTCAAAATCGCAATAACCGTTCAAAACTGAGTTTAACTGAGCCAGTTCACCAAACTCCAATCGCCCAAATAACACCGATGTCCACCGTACATTGTGCACGCCTGTGCCGCGCACCCCGCCGCTTTCTCGCCGCTTCGTGTTACGCCGCTTCCGTACTTACCGCGGCCAAATTACCGCTACCGCTCGCTTCGCCGTTGACGCCGCCATTAACGCTAAGGCTACCATTTCGCTTCGTTCGCCATGGGCCATGGGCCAAGCCACAAGGCCAGGCGCTGTTACCTGGCGGCGCTTCTGGGCCGCTGCCAAGGCGCTTCTGGGCCAGGCTCGCCGCTTCGCTAAGGCGCCTACCAAGCGAAGCCCATCAGACGCGACACGTGCCAAGCTCCTACAATACAGTTGCCAACTCAGACAGACACACTCCACTTCAAATGCGGCCGCACAATACACTTTGCTCATTAAATTTCACCTAAGTACACCTCTTGCAATACACCCAGTTGTATTGCAATACAATTTCCCTTTAAACCAGCCTCCTTCCAACCTAAAATCTCTGCAATACAAAAAATCAGATTATGAATATTAAAATATATATATATATATATATATATATATATATATATATATATATATAGAGTATATATATATATATATATATATATATATATATATATTTTCTACAATATAAATTATGCAAAGAGCACATTTCCAAATTTCGCACCATTTTTTTTTCGTTTTCATTACAATTAATATTTTTTTTTCCAATTATTTCAGCTAATTGAAAATCATAAAAATCACTAAAATCATTTTTTTAACACTCAAAATAAATTTACAAAATTTATTTTCCATTTTTCTTCAATTTACACTTTGTAAAATCCTTTAAAATTATTTTCTCACTTATAACCAAATAAATTTATAAAATTTATTTTCTTTTTCCGCTTTTCATCAAAATTTTCCACTCAAAATAAATTTATAAAAATTTATTTTCCTTCATTTTCTTCAATTTTACCACTTGTAAAATCTTAGAAAATCATTTTCTTCTCCATTTTTTTTTCTTCAATTCTCATCAAATAAATTTATTAAAAATTAGTTTTATTTTTTTCTTCATTTTCCTTTCCAGTGTTGTACACTGTACAACTCAAAATATTTTCTAAATATTTTCTACACGTGTTCCATGTGCTAATCACTTAAGCACACACATACCATCTTAGATACTACATGGCATACACACCATCATTCATGTTATGCATATATTTTTCACACAACATAATCAATCTCATCACACAACATGGTAAGCATACCAATCTACACAATTCATCAAATCACCCAAAACATTTCAACACACGTGCACGTAGTGTCCTAGTCTTAACCCGTGACTTTTCCTAGGTAATCCCATACCTAAACTCGACATCGAATCACCCATGTGGTGATGGATACCCAAACCCAAGCCCCTAGTATCTTGTGATACCTAAGCTCGATACTGCCGACGCCTCAAAACTGGGTCCGTTGACTACCCGTCGCGATCAAGTGACGCCGTTACCCGATGCCACTTCAGAAAATCGAGCAGAGTCTCCTTTATACGGGGAGCTCTACCCAAATACAATACCCGTAAATACTGGGTCCCAAACAAATTAATAATATATGCAATATATATCCAATATGACCACTCTTCTGCCCATAATGTATTCAATATGCATATCCAAACTATATCCAATAGTTTCAAGAGTTAATAACCATTTATACAATACATATTAAAACTTAAGGGGAGGTCTAATACATGTAAACACTCAACAAAGCCACATTCCCGCTTTCTTCTAGTTGCTCACCTCTAGATTCCAGCCGTCTCGCACGCTCCATGCACTGCAAAAAAGAGGATCCACGACGGCGAGCTAAAGCTCGCAGGGAGAATGGCCTCAAGTGGGCTACTCACCACCTAAGTGCAGTGCAATGTTCCACTTAAACACACATTCAAGCAAATGCATGATCCTACTTGAATGTCTACATGACTAACTCGCATCCCGAGTCCTCACCGATTTCTCTCACACTCGCCTAAGCCTCAGAGGAGAATTAATATTTTATTAGTGGGCAACCCTCCGATGAATATATATCAATCAGCCAGCCCGACGATTGGATATATATTAATTTGCTCAGGACTACTCCTCCGATGAATAAATATCAACTCGGGCCGCCCGATTTCGCTGATATATTATTTAGTTTGTGACTACCGATGAATAAATATCAACTGTCAAGCCCGACTGCTGATCTATTATTTAGTTTGGACTACCCTCCGATAATTAACATTTTTAGACAACCCTCCGAACCGTTTTCTCTAGACTCATCTCATGCACTAACTCCTATATTCCTAGGATGTTCCAGTGCATATGGAATGCATGTATGCCAGTTCCAATTCAGTCTAATCACATGCAAATATATAAACATGAATATATTCGCATAAAATCATACCAAATACTACTACTGGAAGTGTTCCCGAAATGCTCCAAAGTTCTCCTTGATGCCTCCATGTACTCCTCCGCAAGCTCCAAGTTCTTCTGAATCTCATCTAGGACCCCCACGTCACAAGATGCAAACATGCTCCTCAAGCGCGAGCCAGAGTTAGGATATAAGGCTTAGAGTTTCTAAAGAGCAGAGTAGTGAAGAAATGGAGTTGTTCAGAAAAGGGAAGAACAAGAGGTCCCAAGGTGGTGATGTTGTCTTTAAGTGCATGGCCTCCAACTTCAATCAAATCCTTGCTCACTGACAATCCTTGTTTCCCTTCACCATCTTCCTTGAGATGTATGCTTTTGAAGCTTCTGTTATCCATGGCTTTGTGAGTTCTGACCAGCTGCATACTTACACATACATGCATTCAATTTAACAAAACACCAAAAAATAGATGATGGATTATTCATGTAATGTAGCCTTATGATTTGAATAGAAGAAAAGAAGCTATGTGTGATCTCCTCTATACCTACCTGTTTGAGTTCAAAAATAGATGGATGATTATTCATGTAGAGCATCATATATACTACTTTCGCATGGAAGAAACACTATCCGTATAACTTACCCGCTTGAGCCTGCATTTGAGTGCCACCGTCTAGGAAGCGATTGAGAGCAACATGGCTAAGAAATTTCATTCGAAGAAGCAATTAGAAGAAGCATATCGATGTTGTTCTACAGTACTGTGAGTAGCTCATAAATTTTCCATGCGCTCACAACTGTGGCGTATAGATCCCGGTAGACGCCGTATGTCTTTGCTAATATATATATACATATCTATAGATATCTATATATACATATCTATATATATATATATAGATATATAAAATCTATATATCTATATATATAGATGTATATACATATCTATATATAGATTTATATGATATATCTATATAGATATTTATATATAGATTTATATATATTTATATATATATAGATAGATACATATCTATATATAGATATGTATCTATCTATATATATATAAATATATGGCAATCTATATATAAATAGCCTATAGGTAGATATATTTTATATACTATATATATAGATATTTATATATATAGATATATACATAGCTTATATATATAGATAATTATATATAGGTATATATATATATATAGTTATCTATATATATAAATATATAGATATCTATATATATAAATGTCTATATATATAGATGTATATAGATATATCTATATAGATATATACATATCTATATATATATAGATATATATATATATATATATATATATATATATATATATATATATTTATATATATATCTATATAGATTTATATAGATATATAAATCTATATATATATATATATATATATATATATATATAGATGTATATAGATATATCTATATAGGATATATACATATCTATATATATAGATATAGACATATATATATATAGATATGTATATATCTATATAGATATATCTATATACATCTATGTATATATAGATATATATCCAACAAAGAACTGGGCGATTCTCAATTGAGAACAAAAGGAATAAGAATTTCCGCAAGAGGGAAAAAGCCACAATTTGCTTTAAAATAATCAAACTTTTAGTTATTTCAGACATAAAATATTTGATTAGCTCCCATAAGTAGCCACTCAACTCAAAACCAATTTGAAAGATTTTTTGAACTTTTCATTCCAAATTTAAAAAACCAGAATGAGTTTTGGCCCGATACAAAACATATGGTACTAAGCATTTTTGTAGTCATAAAAATCAAAAGTTTGAGGGTCGAAATGCTCAGAAAATCTTTTATGAGTAAAAATATTTTGACCCCAATCTTTTTCATTTAAGACCTTTAAAATTTTGCATTTTGAGTAAGCAAATCATTACCCCTGTGGTTCATGATATGAGAAATTTAGGCTCGACTCGTATCTACGAGGATAAATTCAGAAATTACGGGTTTTGAGTATTTCATTGAACTTCAAATACTTTTCATTTTGAAAATCTTTTGATTCAATCTCACTAAACCTGGAGATATATGATCGTGTTCTAAAATTTGTAGTAACATTTTTCTTTGTTTGCAAGCAATTTTGGAGTTTGGAATGAAGGGTTGAGGGATTTCCCCAAGACTTCGAAACGATTTGGAGTTTCGAGGAAATTTGAAGTTTGAGGCCTTTTCATTGCATAAGAGGCCTTTGAAGTGGGTTTGATAGGATCCGCTTTTGGCTCGCCATTTTCCCCAGTACCCCGTGAAAGGAAATCGTAAAACATTTGAAGATCCTTCGATAAATTCAATTTCAAAATCAAAATGAGCAAAATAGCTTGCCATCTGGCAAAAATCAATGAAACTAGATTTTGAACATCTTGTAAAATCTCTTTTGCGCCTTTGCAATCAACTCTTAAAAGAAATTTCTTGTTAAAAACATCACTTTGAAATTTTGAATGCATAAAAACAATGGCTAAAATTTCTTTTAACCGTTGAATAATTCAAATGTGGGACTACTCCAAACACCAGAGGAAATCTAACAATTGAAATTTTATTTTGAAAAATCTGCTTTAAGATTCCACCATATCCTATGCCTGAGGTGATCTGCCTCTATGATAGAAAGGCTTCGTGGTGCGGATACCTAAGCAAGGAAGTTCCTTAACCCGAATTTTGACTTGTTTGACTACTCGGGTATGTTCTCGTACTGCGGTAAAGGACTTTTCTTTAACCTTGAAATAAAGGCTTAATTAAAACTTAAGGTTTGGGTAGAACTCAGCTACATAATTAAGGCTACCAAAACCTTGTAAATCGTGGTTTTATCTTTGATTTCATCAGAAATTTGTTTGCAAAATCTATCGCTTCTTTGTATGGGCTTTATTTGACCTTGATGAATATCAAAACCTAAAACCTAATATTTGTTTGAAACAATTTTATTTTTTGTTGCGTAGATTACCAAACCATTATCTCTGCAATTTATTTGAAAATTTTTAAATGTTTGAAATGTTTTCATGGGAATTTGAAAATATGAGAATATCAATGTATAACAGAAAATCTAGTGTATTCAGTCAAACATTTCATTCATCATATTTTGAAATTCCGGGCGAAGATTTTTGCGCCAAACGCATTACATTCCATTCATCATATCTTGTTGTCAGAATTTTCAATGTTTTTCGTATAATTGAACTTGTTTCGCTCCACTCAAGAAATTTACTTGACTTTTTGAACAAGAGGGATCTTTTATTTCTATACTCAATTTTGGAGTTAGAAGTCTTATTAATTGGCCATTATTTTTGTTACTCCTAATTTTAAGGGTTTATTGGTTTTAATGTATAAGACTTTCTTGTTTTTCTTCTTTTCTTCCTTTTCGTGTTTGTAATTTTAGAAGTATTTACTTCTATTCTATTTAATTGAGTAGAAAGTGTTCCTTGCATTTGATTTGTAAATTATTTTGTTGTTGAATACCTTTTATATCTTTTAATTTTGTCATCCTGCTTACCTTTCAGGACACCGTTTGAAAGGAAATATTATTTGAAACACCTTGAGCTTTTATTTTTATTTCTTCCAAAGGGAGGGGATGAGTTGATACTATCTTCTTTCGTAAGTAGTATTAGACTTCCATTCCTTCCTTCGAACATGTTTATTTGTGAAAAAGGATATTTTATTTGATTGATTGTAAAGATAAATATCAAAATATGTGAACATTGGAATATTCATTTCATTGTTTCCATAGTTTGATACCATTGTTCTCTAAATTTCTTGTTTTTGAGATAATTTTGAGAAAAACCATTTGCTTTTTTTTCTTTATGTTATTCAGATTTTATTTCTTTCTTAAATATTCTTGTCTATTTCAAACAAATTCTCTGGGCCGGCCATCATGTTGAGCTGAGAATACTATTTGGTGACATCATTTGAGAAAATGTTGAGACCTGATCTGAGAATTTGAATGTTTGGTTCAGTCCTTGTATATTTTAAATCTGGAATGGTGGATGAATAATCTACTTCTTCTAGATTTAAGTTTGACTGAACATTTGATCTTCTAGAAGGAGTTCTAACTTCTAAATAAGAATTAGAAGACCTTGCAGAATATGATCTTGTTAGATTTTCTTTTCTTGGCTCAAAATTAATTTGAACATTTCCTTGTCCATCTTCTATTATGGATAATAGTTTTGGTTGTTCAATTGGTTTTGGAGCTAAGAGTTGTTTGAAATTCCATTCAGAGGATTGTGTTAAACATTCCCATGGAATAGGTTTTGGAATTATGACTGTTGAGTTTTTTTCATTTGCTTGCCACCACGTTTGATCTGGGTGAGGACAAAGGCAATTGGGGTTGACTATCGGTCATTACTTTACAAGATACCAGATACTATAAGTATGTTCCCGGATCCGGGATCCATATCATAGTTTTGAGTTTGAATGTTTAGAGTCAAGGCTTATGAATGCCTTATCATTCATACACCCAACTCTAAGTTTGATAATGTGAAATACAATCGGTCCAAACGATGCATTTGTTTCATTAACCCTAAAAGGAATCGAATTTGTTATGTCTAGCATCAGCAGACATATACATATAGGTTTGTCTAAACCCTAACTGCTAAGGGTTTGGTCATACCGGATAGCTCCTATATGAAGAATTTTGAATTTCTCTTTTTGAATTTGTTCTAGATCCTTAAGATCTAAAAGTTCAATAGTTTCTGTCTCAGAACCTATTGAATGTGTATTTTCAGAGATTTTGATCCTATAATCTTTTTTAAATTCAAAAGTTCCTAATTTGTATAGTTCTTTATGTTTTGTTTAGCATTTCATTTTGATGTACTGCTCCCACCCTATAGAAACATGTACTTTGTTTTCAAATTGTTGGGTGTTTTCGTATTTTGTCTAAGTTGTTCATCTATTCTCGATGAACTAGTATTTGAATCCAGTACTATTAAATTTTTTGATAAAATTTGGATATTTCTACTCCTTTCACAAGTAATTTAGATTCTACACTTAGTGGACCACCAACACCTCAATCGACTTATGGCCGACCAACGCTAATCGGTAGGGAATCATAATTACTTTGAAAGAATACAAATATAAATTTAATCAAAAATTTGCAAGAACTCGTTCCGATACCAATTTACGCAGACCTTTAAACAACCTTAAACAATTTGAACATATATGATTTGAACAAAGAATATTAAAATTGGAGCAGTAGTACAAGAATCTTCAAAAGTACTACGTTGTAGCAACTAAGTTTCCTCATAAACACCACTTAGTGGGTTCATCTACTATTCCAGATTTAAAATATAGAATTACCTTATAAAAAATTCAAAAGATTTAAAGATAAAAAATTTAAATCCAAAAAACCCCCTGAGAATAAACAAAATAAAAAACATCATAAAAAAGAGGTTAGATGTTTCAAATGTGGTCAAAAGGGTCATATAGCCCCTAATTGTAAAAACAAGGTAAGTGTTTTATCAGATAAAGAAGAAGATTATTATTCTGAGAATAATTGTAAAACCCCAACCTGATTGAATGTTATAATAGTAGTTTTTGAACTGATTAGAGGTCCAATGATAGAAACGAGGGTAGATTAGAATTTAGAACGCTCCGGACCTCATTTGGACATGAAGTTGAATTTTCGAAAATTGTAACCGAATGCCCTAAGGAATAGTGATTTTTCTTATTATATCCGAATTGAGGGGTTTGCAAAGGAATTTGTGGAGAAAATTTCAGCTTCATATGACTTTGAACTCGATGTTTAGAAGAGAATAGGAGATTTAATGCATTATGATTCGGGATCGAAAATTCGGCCTCACATGAAATTTTTCGAAATTAATAAATACGAAATGTCCGGAATATATCATAAAGACTAACGAACCGAAGCCAAAGTGAAACGGAAACCGCTTTGGATAGTTTCCAGTGATCCTCGAACGCACTGCACACACGCTATTATCCGATTACGATTTTAATGATTTGAATTCGATTTCGGTGATTTGTGAGCCTCGAAATTCACCGTGAAGGATTTAATTAAAATATTTCATACACTTGAAGTTCAGAATGCACTATAGAATATTTTTGACATTTAACTCCGTATAAAAGCAAAGATAAGGTGAAACTGTGATAAAATCTGCTATAAGGATATATTTTCTTGTGAGAGCCAATTAAAACCTTTTCTAATGACTAAGTTATGAATAAATAATAGGTTAATGGATTTGTGATTCATTAGAATGGACCAATGAGCTTCTTTTGTTTAAGGAAATTTTGGCAAGTGGGAAAGGGCAATTTTGTCAAGTGTGAAGCAAAATCTAAATTTAAGGGATTAAGTTGGCTCAAAAAGGAGGAGAACCCGTAGGAGAGAAAGGAGAGGGAAGAAAAGAGAGAAAAGAAAGGGAAGAAAGGAGAAAGGGGAAGAGAAAGGTTAGGGCAAAGTGGTAGAGGTGAATTTTTATGCTCTTTCAAGCTTATCATGATCTTCTGGCCAGAATCATGGCAGAGCTAAAAGAAACTCAAGAAACAAGTAAAAGCCATGGTATGGAAAGTTAGGGTTTGATGTTTTCCATGTTTAATGTCTTAAATTCTGGTATGGGATGTTAAATTGATGGTATTTAAGGTTTAATGGTGCTGAATTCTAAGATCAATTGAGAAAGCCATGGTTTAGGTTAGGGTTTTGACAAATCAAGGAGGTGTTAGGGTTTGATAGTGAATTGTGTGTGTTATGTTGAAGCCGGGTATACGATCAGATTTAAGTGTTTAGAGTGAAAGAAAAATGGAAGAGAAACACATTTTGGTCAATTTTTGGGTAGCAGTCTGGTACAGGAAATGTCCTGTTTTCTATTTTGACTGGGTTTTATTTTACATAACTTGCTCAATTTGATCCGATTTGAGTGATTTATGGCTACGTAAAATAGACTTGAAGGAGAACAAAACTTAAGAAGAAGGTATCGCCAAATTCTGATCCTAAGTGGCCTAAATATTCACTCAAAGTAGGACCATGCAAGCTAAATTCTGGTTCAGTTTTTGAACAGATTAGCCCGGCTATTTGGATTTAAAGTGAGTTTCTGGTGGTTCGAATTGGGTGATTCCAATTGAATAGAACCCTTAGCACCTTAGCTTTAAATGAGTATAAGGACATAGTGTCAAATATGAAGTCAAGACTCGGAAAATGAGTAATACAAACTGTCACTAGAAAATCGGGTAAATGACTAGTTGGCATGAAAATGCCATAACTTTAGTTTGATGATCCGATTGGATTGATTCCACTCCTATAAAATAGATTCCTAGAGGAATAAGAATATATGAATGAGTGTTTATGGTGGATTAAATGGAAATTATGGTTAATGTAATTGTGATTTTCGAAAAGGTGAAAAGGACTATCGACGGAACGTGAACTCAACTGAAGCAAGCTGGATTGAAAGGTGAACTGTGGAGTGGAAATGATATTTTGAGAATTGAGTTTTTTAAAAGTGAATGGTTTTACGTTAAAACTGAAAGTTTAATGTAAATTTTGCGTAAATGTTAAGGCATATGGAAATGTTTTATCTTGCATTGTTTTATCTTGCATCAATGCCTATATTTATATGTGTGTATTAAATATGTATGCATATGTTAAGGTATTATGAAAGTTTAAAATGTTTAAAGAATGCATATGTGTTTTACCGATAAAGTAAAGGGATTTAAATGTATTTATAAATGTATTTTGAAGAAATGTTTTAACATGGTTACCCTAACCCTATATGATCAAGTATGATCGATATCACAAGCACTTTAAGCGTGTAAGGATTTAGAGGGTAGTTATAGGTTACTAATCGAGGGGGAAATAGGTGTCTAGAGTAATATCCTTACACGTGATAAAGGCTATGACTGGAACCCCATGCAAAGCGTGAGTTTCCCAAGAAACAGAAGGGTTATGACTGAATGTGATCGTCTCTCACCGTCGCATCTCTGAAACCTGCTCGTGTTTATTCCCCGTTCCATCGTAAAGAAAGAAAAAAAGGAAAGAAAGAAAGAAAGAAAGAAAGAAAGAAAGAAATAAAGAAAGAAAGTTTACTGCATAAAATGTTTAAAGAATAAATGGATTTTAAATGCATAAGTATTTATCGAAAGAAGTTTAAGGCATAAATGTTTAAGGTATAAAATGGATTTAATTGTATAAGTATGTATTATTTGGTATATAATAAAATGTTATTTTTAATGAAAATGTACACTCACCGGGCTCCTTTAGCCTATTCTTTCCCTATGTTTCAAAAACATTTTCAGACCCGAGATAGTACTGTGTAGAGCGTCCTTATGGCAAAGGAGTCGAGCCATCAAGGAGACGACACTGCGGATTTCATTGTATATATAATTTTCCATATCAGAGAAGGTTGACATTTTGTTATGATATATGTATAAGTATAAAGTTGAAAAGGAACTACGCCGTGGGCTTTGACTCGGACGAGGTAATGAGGCGTCTACTTAAGTCCAAGCCCAATCTTTTTGATAAAATAAAATGCAATGGATTTGAAGAAGTTTCAAATGTTTTGATGATTGAAATAAATAAATGTATATATGTATATATTGTGTTGCTTGATTTGGTCAGGACGAGGAGTCCTAAACGGAAGTTGGGAAGTCGAGGATGGAAAGATTAGAAGTGTTTTTAAATGTTTTCTTGTGTTTTGTAAATTTGGGAAAGTCCGAAAACAGAGGAAATCCTCGCCAATTTTTCAAAAATACAAGTGTTTGAAAAACAAAAGAAAAAGAAAAGAAAAAATTATCACTCGCCTGCATTATTTTCTAAAGATATGTTAAGGATTGTAGCGTCTTCGCTTCCATGGATTTTATTTGACTGCTTTAAGGAAAAGTTTTATATCCATTGGAGGTCTGGAGGTCCTCGTTCATGAGGTTAATCCTGCCTGATCCTTCAACGGGTATCGAGCCACTCGCTTTGAAAAATGCTATGCATTTGAAAATTTTATGTTCATATGATTGTTTTAATGTTTTATTTTAAAATTGCATAAATTATTTATGTGATTTAAAATCATATATGCATTACATGACATATTAAAATTTTGAATTGATTAAAATGCTGCCGAGGCCGAATTTCCACTGTGGAGAGCTCCCGAGGCAAGAGACCACCACCCGCAGGAATATGTTGATGAATCCGCTTATGTTCCTCCACCGACAAGACAGAGTGACCTATGCCACCACGTATTGCATCACAATTTCACTCCCGAGGTCGGGAGGATGATACCGTTAGAGCAGATGGCCTGGCCTTAGCCATCGCATTACGACAAATTCGAGAGCCGGTGAAATTTTGATGTGAAAGGTGTTAGGCACTTAAACTATGATGGATTGGGAGATCCGTAAAAGGCTTCACATGGTTAGGAGGAAATGAACTTATTCAACGTGATGCACGGATGAGTTGAGATGGTCACTTTTTTCAGCCTTTCTCCTTACCGACGCAGCACTGACGTGAGTGGCGCTCGTATGGCATTTCTGCAGGGATCATTCCGCGCCTCGCTGAAGAGTTTATAGACAGTTGTTCCAAACAGCTACTTCAGATGCAAGGCCGAGGAGTTCTTAGGCCGAGTTGTGGACACTCTCCGTGACGTGACACAGGCCGAGTTTTTCTGAGCTCGCCGAGGCGTCCCATTTATCGTGGATGACGTAAGCTCAAGACCAAGATTTGTCAGAGGTCTTCGGCCTCAGATTAGACCAGATAGCGTCGACAAACCCACAATACGCACTTACCAGTGGTCGAGGCCGCAGCTAGGTTGAGAGGAGCATGGGGCTGAAATCCCAGGCTACGACTCGCCACATAAACGAGCGGGTCGACGCGGTTCAAAGAGGTTCCAAAGAAGGCTCAAGAGGAGGAAAGACACAAAGACCTATGGCAAAGAGTTCAAATAAATAACATGGTTTAGCGCAGACAGATCTTAGATCGTATGAGCAGGCTCCACAAAGATGTATGAATAGGGACAACATTCGAAAAGAGTCAGACACTTCGCCAGAGAGTGCCCACAGATAGTTTATGGCAAGGATCAGAGGGACGCACGTGACGTAGGCGCTCAAGATCGCAGGTCGTGGTCGTGAGTCGGTGGGTTTTTATAGAGGCCCCACTACATTTACTAGATCCGAGGACCGCCAGAGGCTGCCATCGAGAGATGACGACCTCGCATATTGTGCTAGGTGTTTCAGAAATACTCAATAGAGTGCGCATGTAGCACCGTGAGGTCATGACAGGTACTATCCAAGTTTTTGAAAGTGATGCTTATGTCTTGATAGATCCGGGTGCTACTCACTCGCTATTTCTCGCGAAATTTATCAGACAAGGAATATGTAGATACAAATCCAGACTGAGTGCTGGTGGTCTCTCTTCCATTGTGAGATTCACTCATACAGATAGAGTATACATGGGGTTGTAGAGGATTATTGAGGGCCATGAGTTTGCACAATTTGGTATCATTGGACATCCGTGACTTTCGATAGATGATTAGGGATGACCGTCAGTTCTTAATATCACACCATGGATTGTTTCGTGAAAGAAGTTAAGCTCAGAGACCGTGGGAACCGTAGATTACTTTTGTGGGGTAAGAAAGATATTGTCCTCGAGTATGATAACCGATGATGGCTGGAAGATGTCTCGAAATCATATCCTGGTGATCACTATGCAAAACAGGCAGAGATGATGATACGAGATTAAGACATTCCAGAGTCAAAGAATTTCCTGATGTTTCCAGATGATCTTCCGGTGACTACCCCAGATTGATTTTCGACGAAGAGCCGGACGAACCGATTTCGAGAGCGCCTATATAGATGGCCCCGTTGCACTGAGAACTTAAGGTGCGTGATGAAGGAAATGGTCACTTCAGTAGTTCGCTAAACCGAGCACATTCCTCGGGGAGCACCCTATTTTATTTCAGGAAGGTATGATCTGACACAAGTATTATGTATTGATTACGTAGAGTTGAATAAGGTAACAATACGTGAATCGCATCCTCTTCCGAGGATTGATGATCTCTTTGATCGGCCATGTGAGCTAAGGTATTCTCCAAGATTGGATTGAGGTCGTGCCATCATCAATAGAGAGTTCATGATGAGGATGTTCAAGACAAAGATCTTAACACGGCACGGGCATTTTGAGTTTCCTTAGCTATGCCATTTGACTACGAATGCCCCCGCAACGCTGGCGGATCCTAATAACAGATTTTCAGTTCTTACTTAGATCGGCTTTATTATCGTGTTTATCGACGATATAACGACTATTCAGGGCGCTGGAGAAGAACACAGCACTCGAGGATAATTCTACAAACATTGCGAACATCATATGGCGCTAAACTTAGTAAGTGTCGCTAGTCACGCTGTCGCTGGGGACACATAGTTTCTGCAGGGGGTGTCAGCTGATCCAAGAAAGTCGGTTATGATTTAATTTGGAAACCTCCTAACAGTGTTGGGCGTAGATAAGGAGTTTTCTGGCTCGGGTATTACCGTAGTTTGTCGAGATTTTCAAGATATTTCACTTTGACTAGACTCGACGAGGAAAGAGGAACCCGCTGCGGTCGAGCTCACGTAAGAGTTTCGATGAACTCAGTGCGAGATCGACTCCTACCCAAGACTTACACTTCCATCGGGTAAGGTGATGGTTTCGCGGAAGTTATATCAGGATGCCTCTGCGTATTGGGCTTAGGTTGTGTATTAATGCACAACAAGGTGATTGCATATGCTTTTCAGTAATCAAGAAGTACGAATGCACTATCCCCACACACGACCGAGCCAGCAATTGTGAGTATTTGCCTCATGGATATGGAGGCATTACTTATACGGAGTGCCCTTGTAGGATTTTTACGATCATAAGAGTTTGCAGCAGATTCTACGTTGTAAGGAACCTAATACGGGAGATGTAGAAGATGGATTGAACTCGATCAAGGATTATGAATGTACCATTGAATATCATCCTCGAAAGGCGAACGGGTAGCAGATGCTCTAGTAGCGACCAGTTCCCTATCGCATCGGGAGGGCCGCGGCATCTTCCTCTAATCTACAGAATCGAGGTCCTCGTGTGATAATCGAACCCATTTATTCGTAGAGCACTAGCCATATTCCATGTACATTCCGTATTGATAGACAAGATTAGAGAGCCATTCGTGATCCACGATAGTGAAGTTAAAAGGTAAAGCAGAGTCCGGGGCAACGAGGGATTTGTCATCGAGAGAGGATGGCACCGTGGTCATGGGACGAGGTTGTGTGTACCGTATAAGAGGGGGTGATGTGAGGAGAGAGATTACGGAGGAAGCCCATTCTCCGCTATATGCTGCATCCAGCACAAAGATGTATCATACCCTAAAGGAAATACTACCGTGGAAAGGTATGAAGAGGGATATTGCGTGAGTTCGTCTGTGATGTCTCACATGTCACAGTGAAAGCCGAACATCGTGCTTCCCAGGACTATTACGCTCACTCCCGATTCCTCGAAATGGGAGAGAATCACTATGGGATTTTGCGTGGATCACGTCAGCTTCTGAATGGCCATGATACGATATGGGTGATCAGAGACGCATCACGAAATCAGCCCCATTTCCTACCATCAGAATAGTGATTCATTGATAAGCCAGCCCAATTATACGTTAGAGAGATTATCGACTGCATGGTACGCCGCTCCATTGCTTCGCATGAGATCCCAGGCTTCACTTAATGGCCTGGGCCTGGGCTATGTATCGCCTCGCGCACTAAACTGCATTTTAGTACGGCTTTTCATCCACAGACAGATGGCCAATCTGAGAGAACTATACAGACTTTAGAGGATATGCTTAGGGCATGTGTTCTGGAGTTTAGAGGGAGCTGGGACACCCATCTACCCCTGATGGAGTTCGCATACAATAACAAAGATCGACCAAAGATGGTATACTCATGAGCTCTTTATGGACGGAAATGTCGAACTCCGCTTGTTGGACGAGGTAGTGAAAGGAACAGAGGTCCTAAATTGTTCAAGTGACTCGATAAGATCAAAGCTATAAGGGATAGACTGGAAATCGTACAAGACCGATAAAAAGCAGCACAATCACGTAGTGGACCTAGAGTTCGAGGTGGGGGATATGGTATTTTTTGAGGATTTCCCATGGAAGGCTGGATTAAGATTTGGGAAACGTGGAAAGTCGAGTCCACGATATATCGGGCCATACAGATTGTTGAGACGGATCGAGAGGTGGCATATCGATCGAGCTGCTATCCGACCTCGATCGCATTCACGATGTTTTCCATGTTTCTATGCTTCGCAAGTACATACCAGACCCTTCACATGTATTGACAGAGCAACCAGTGGAAATACAGGAGAATTTGACATACATTAAGAGGAACTAGCAAGGCATCCTCGATCACGAGCAAGCTCGCGCAACAAGACTATTCGTCAGAAGGTATTGTGAGGAGTCATACGGTAGAGGAAGCTACAATGATACGAGGAGCGTATTTAAGAGGCATTATTCCCATCTCTTTGATGGTGTATTTAATGTTTTAATTTCGAGGACTAAATTTTTATAAGGAGGGGTGATTGTAAAACCCCACCATGAATGTTATAATAGTAGTTTTTGAACCGATTAGAGGTCCAATGATAGAAACGAGGGTAGATTTAGAATTTAGAATGTCCCTATATAGCCATTCGGGACATGAAGGGAATTTTCGAAATTGTAACCCACGCCCTGCTGAATAAATGATTTTTCTTATTATATCCAATGGGAGGGTTTGCAAAGGAATTGTAAGAAATTTCACTCATATGACTTTGAACTGAATATTTAGAAGAGAATAGAGATTTAAGTGAATAGTGATTCTGACCAAAATTCTGTGGCTCATGTTGAAATTTCTTTCTAAATTGCCACGAAAAATACAAAATGTCCGCATATATCATAAAGACTAAATCTAAACTGAATAAAGTGTGTGAACTGTGAGTCCGTTTGATAGTTTCCTGTGTGATCCGAACGCACCGGGTAATAATACACTATTATCCTGATTACCGATTTTAATTGATTTCAATCCGATTTCTAAGTGATTTCGTGAGCCTCGAAATTCACTGTGAAGGGGATTTAATTAAAATATTTCATGGTCAATTTGAAGTTTAGACGCATCATAGAATATTTTGACATTTAATCGGTATAAAGCGATAAGGTGAAACTAGATAAAATCATAAGGGATATATTTTCGTGAGAGCCAATTAAACCTTCTAATGACTAAGTTATGAATAAAATAATAGGTTAATGGATTTGTGATTCATTGAATGGACCAATGAGCTTTGGTTCCATGGAAATTTTGCAAGTGAAAGGGCAATTTTGTCAAGTGTGAAGCAAAAATCTAAATTTAAGGGATTAAGTTGGCTCAAAAGGAGGAGAACCTGCAGGAGAGAAAGGAGGAAGAAAAGAGAGAAAAGAAAGGGAAGAAAGAGAAAAGGGGAAGAAAGGTTAGGGCAAAGTGGTAGAGGTGAATTTATGCTCTTCAAGTTTATCAAGTGATCTTCATGGTAATCAAGGAGAGGAGCCAAAGAAACTCAAGAAACAAGTAAGCCATGGTGGAAAGGGTTTGATGTTTTCCATGTTTAATGTCTTAAATCTGGTATGGATGTTAAATTGATGGTATTTAAGGTTTAATGTAGCCGAATTTAAGATCAATTGAGAAAGCCATGGTTTAGTTAGGTTTTGACAAAATCAAGTGAGTAAGGGTTAGGGCTTGATAGTGAATTGTGTGTGTTATGCTGAAATGGGTATAATGCATTTGATTTAAGTGTGTGCTTAGAGGAAAGAAAATGGAAGAGAAACACATTGGGTCAATTTTTAAGAATAGCCTCGGTACAGAAATGTCCTAGTTTTCTGTTTGACCAGTTTTGTATTTTGGCCATAACGTGCCTAATTTTGATCCCGATTTGAGTGATTTAAGTGGCTACGTAAAATAGACTTGAAGGAGAACAAAACTTAAGAAGAAGGTATCGCCAAATTCTGATCCTAAGTGGCCTAAATATTCACTCAAAGTAGGACTATGCAAGCCAAATTCTGGTCTAGTTCAACATAGATTACCCGGTTATTTGACGTAGCGGAGTTTCGGTGTCTCGAATTGGGTGACCCCACTGAAGAACCCTTAGCACCTTAGCTTTAAATGAGTATGGTTACAGTGTCAAAACATGAAGTCAAGACCTTGAAAAATGAGTAATACAAACTGTCACTAGAAAATTCCAGAATGACTAGTTGGCATGAAAATGCCATAACTTTAGTTTGATGATCCGATTGATTGATTCCAATTCCTAAGTAAAATAGGATTCAGAGGAATAAGAATATAGGAATGAGTGTTTATGGTGGATTAAATGGAAATTATGGTTAATGTGTAATTGTGATTTTCGAAAAGGTGAAAAGGACTATCGACGGAACTGAACTCAACTAGAAGCAAGCGGGATCGAGCTATGAACTCGTGAGTGAAATGATATTTTGAGAATTGAGTTTTAAAAGTGAATGGTTTTAATGTTAAACTGAAAGTTTAATGTAAATTTTTATGTAAATGTTAAGGCATATGGAAATGTTTTATCTTGCATTGTTTTATCTTTGCATCAATGCTATATTTATATGTGTATTAAATATGTATGCATATGTTAAGGTATTATGAAAGTTTAAAAATGTTTAAAGAATGCATATGTGTTTTAATGATAAAGCAAAGGATTTAAAAATGTATTTATAAATGTATTTTGAAGAAATGTTTTACTGATGGTTACCCTAAACCCCATATGATCAAGGATCGATATCAGTCAAGTACTTTAAGCGTGTAAGGATTTAGAGGCAAAGTATAGTTACTAACCGAGGGAAGAGAGTTCTGAGTAATATCCCACATCGTGATAAAGTGCTATGACTGGAACCCTATGCAGCGGAGTTTCTCCGCAAATGTAGTGGTTATGATCGAATGTGATCGTCTCTCACCGTCGCACTTAAACCGTTTCTAGGCTTATTCCCCGGGTTCCATCGTGAAGAAAGAAAAAGGAAAGAAAGAAAGAAAGAAAGAAAGAAATAAAGAAATAAAGAAAGAAAGTTTACGGCATAAATGCTTAAAGCATAAATGGATTTAAATGCATAAGTATTTATTGAAAGAAAGTTTAAGGCATAAATGTTAAGGTATAAAATGGATTTTAATTGTGATAAGTATGTATTATTTTGGTATATACCGAAATGTTATTTTAATGAAAATGTACACTCACTGGCATTCCTTTAGCTCATTCTTTTCCCTATGTTTCAAAAAAACATTTTCAGACTAGATAGGTGCACGTGTAGAGCGTCCCTTGCAGTGTGTTGAGTCGAGCCATCAAGGAGACTACACCGTGGATTTCATCAGATATATAATTTTCCATAATCGTGATATAAGTTGACATTTTGTTATGGATATATGTATAAGTATAAAGTTGAAAAGGAACTACGTGGGCTTTGATCTCAAGTGATCGAGGTATCGAGGGCGGCCTGCTTTAAGTCCTGCCAAGCCCAATCTTTATTAAAAATAAAATGCATGGATTTGAAGCAGTTTCAAAATGTTTTCTGGCTGATCAAATAAATAAATGTATATATGTATATATTGTGTTTGATTTGGTTGACGAGAGGTCCTAAAAACTAAGTCAGTTGAGGATGGAAAGATTAGAAGTGTTTTTAAATGTTTCAAGCAGGTTTTGTAAATTTGGGAAAGTCCGAAAAACGTAGGAAACTCGCCAATTTTTCTCGAAAAATACAAGTGTTTGAAAAACAAAGAAAAGAAAAGAAAAAAATTTATCACTTCGCTCCGCATTATTTCTAAAGATATGTTAAGATTGTAAAGGGTTCGCCTATGGATTTTATTTGACCGCTTTAAGGAAAAGTTTCTATATCCACTGAGTGCGAGGTCCTGTCTACGAGGTTAACTGCCTGGATCCTTCAATAATACTTCATCTTAAACTCGATAAATCTCAAACAAATTCAAAATGAAAAAAAGAAATTGGAAAAAATAGAAAATTGCTTATGTCAAATAAATATGTTAATGCCTGATCAAGAATTACTTGAAATGATTGATCGGGATAGAAGACAAAGAGATTAAAAGGTGATATATGAAAGGTTTTAACAACAAAATTCAAAACCAAAGCCTAAAATAAATCTATCAAATTCTTATCAAATGAAAGATATGTTTCCAATATTATAAAAATGTGAACCTCGTAATCTCAAGTAAGATTTAAGGTGAAGAAGTAAACAAATAAAAATTCAAATAAATGAATTAAAAATTGTACACAAAACCTAGGAGAAAGAATGTAACTAACTTAGAAATCCAAAAAAGAAGATTTAATGTAAGAAACAATGAAGAAGTTGAAACTTTTGTGCCATAGTATGACTATAGTACAAAACAGTAGATGGTATACAAAGATAACTTTGAGAATCAATCCTGGATTACAAAGAAGTTTTTATAGCTTTAATTGATTCAGAGTCATTTAAATTGTATGCATGTGAAGGATTAATCCTTACTATATTTTGGTAAAAACATCTCAAAGATTATCAACCCGCTAGTAATGATCTTTCAAGGTTCAATACAAAATACCAGCCAAGGTCATATTTGCAAAATGGTATTTGTATTAAAACTTCATTTACTAGTCAAAAATATAAGTCATCAAATCGTTTTTAGAACTCCTTTCCCAATACAACTTATCCTTTCAAATTGATAATAAAGGATTAAAAACTAAATATAATGGTCAAGAAATTCTTTTTAAATTTATAAGAGGTATCGAAGTTAAAGAAATAAATCAAGTTCAAGATTTTATTTCTTTACTTCAGCAAAAACAAAAACATGTAAAATTTCTTCCGAAAGAAATACAATATAAGAAAACTCAAGAAAATTTACAAATGAACAAATTCAAATAAGAATAAAAAAATATCCAAAACAAATAGAGTTAAAATCTTGTTCTTCATACCAAATGCATTTTTGGAATAGAAAACAAAGATATGGTTTCTTTACCATATGAAAAGATTTCTTGAAAAACAAATTCCTACTAAAGCTGTGGATCCATTCAAATGAGTCCTCGAACTCCTTGAATATTGCAAAAAGAGATTAATGATCTCTTAAATAAAAAACTTATAAGACGCAGTCATTCACCATGGAGCAGCGTTTTTTATGTCCAAAAGCTTCCTCGAATTAGAAAGAGGAACTCCGTTGTTAGCGATTAATTATAAACCACCGAATAAAGTCTCATAATGGATGAGTATCCAATACCTAATAAAAAGGATTTAATTCAAAGGATTTATAATACAACAATTTTTTCAAAATTTGATATGAAATCTGGTTTCTGGAAAATTCAAATTAAACCAGAAGATAGATACAAAACTGCATTTACTGTTCCATTTGGACATTATGAATGGAATGTGATGCCGTTATCTCAAAAAATGCCCTTCGTAATTTCAAAATATGATGAATGAAATATTCAATGAATACACTAGATTTTTTATTGTTTACTGATGATGTTCTTATATTTTCAAATTCAATTGAGGACATTTCGAACATTTAAAAAATTTTCAAAATTGTAAGAGATAATGGTTTAGTAATCTCTTGCAACAAAAATTAAATTGTTTCAAAACAAATATTAGGTTTTTAGGACGGATATTCATCAAGGCCAAATAAAACCTATACAGAGAGCAATAGATTTTGGTAAACAACTTCGATGAAATCAAAGATAAAACACGCTTACAAAGGTTCTTAGGAAGCCTTAACTATGTAGCCGAAGTTTTACCCAAATCTTAGGATTTTAATCGTTTTTATTTCAAAGATTAAAGAAAAATCCTATACCTTGGTCAGAAGAACATACCCAAGTAGTCAAACAAGTCAAAAATCCGTGTTAAGGAACTTCGCTTGTATCCTTCACCCGTAAGCCTTCCTATTATAGAGACAGATGCCTCCAATATAGGATATGGTGGGATTTTAAAACAAGATTTTCAAAACAAAATTTCAATTGTTAGATTTCACTGTGGTGTTTGGAGTGGTCCACAATTGAATTATTCAACGGTTAAAAAAGAAATTTTAGCCATCGTTTTATGCATTCAAAATTTCAAAGTGATGTTTTCAACAAAAAATTTCTTTTAAGAGTTGATTGCAAAAGCGCAAAAGAAATATTGCAAAAAGATGTTCAAAACTTAGTTTCAAAACAGATTTTTGCCAGATGGCAAGCTATTTTATCTGTTTTTGATTTTGAAATTGAATTTATCAAAGGATCTTCAAACGCGACTGATTCCTCAATGAATTTTTACAGTGAAAATGAGCAGCAAGTTTCGATCCAATCAAACCCCACTTCAAAAGCCTCTTATGCAATGAAAGACTCCTCAAACTTCCAAATCGCTTTCAAGTTTTGGGGAAAAAACCCTTAACCCTTCTTTTCAAACACCAACTCCAAAATTTGCATACCAAACAAAAGAACAAAAATTGTTACTTCGAATTCTTAGAACCTCGACTATATATCGCTTCCGTGAGATTGAGGTCAAAAGATTTTTTAAATGAAAAGTATTTCATTTCCAACGAAATACTAAACCCGTGAAATTCTACTTTAACTACTTGTAGATGTTTCGAGTCCGGCTCAAATATCTCATGTCATGAACCCCTTTGAGGGTAATGACTTTGTTTACTCAAAATGAAAATTTCAAAAGTCATTAATGAAAAGACGGGGGTCAAAATATTTACCCACAAAAGACTCGAACATTTTGATCCTCAAACTTTTTGATTTTATGACTACAAAATGCTTCGTACCATACTTTCAGATTGTGCCAAAACTCATTCTTGGTTTTTTATCCCATTTAAAAGTTCAAAAAACTTTTCCAAATCGTTTCAAGAATGATGGCTTCTTATGGAGCTAATCCAACATTTTCTGTCCCTAAATCACCAAAGTTTTACTTACTTAAATCAAACCGTGAAAGCTTTTTCCTCCCGAAATAGCTATTCACTTTTCTTTGTTCTCAATTAAGAATCCTCGATTATTGACTGTGGTACCCATCAATCCCATCCAAGCCCATCTCTAAGTTTTTGGCTAGGGAATTCAAAATCAAATGGTGGGCCGCTTTCAAAATCTCTCAAGCCCAAAGCTTTGATGTCAAGCTGCGTACCTAATCAAGCCCAAAAGCCCAATTTGAAAAAGTTCTTCTTCAAAGGCCAAGGTACCGGTTCGTCCCAACCTTGCCGTGCCCAATAACAAAGAAACTCATTTCCTTCAAACACAACTTACGTGGCCTATCTCAAACAAATCCAAGCGTAGTTTAATGCAGACGCTTCTTAAACTCTCAATGACTCGCACTCGACGCAGGATGACACGCCAGCAAAGACAAATCTCTTCCTTTCCAAGAAAATGAAGACATAAGCACGGCCTCCCTTCACTCCCCTTGGAGTAAGGATGATAAGGAGGATATCAACATCTTCAAAAGCCTTCGCCGTAGAATGCATGTGCTCAAAATTCAAGAAATCAATTCCGATGCTTTTCCCGATGTGATTTAATGAAGAATGGAAAACTGGACCGACAAAAGGCGTGATAGCATCTAGATCATTTCAAACGCTTGACAAAGCTGTCTCACTTTCAAAAAGCAAAAGCTCCACTCTGCGTAAGAAAACAAAATTGTCGACACAAAAGCAAAAAGACTCTTTCAAAAAAGCAAGAGACAGTGACTCTTCAAAAGTATGTGACCCTTCAAAAGTCACATGTGATCCACCGTATGGACGCTCAAAGTTTTATTTTCAAGTCCAAAATTTCCTATATAAGGAGGGGTTGTCTCCTTAGCTAGGCAGATAAGTTTAGAGATATGAAGTTAGAGAGAAGCCTCGAGAGTTTTTGTATCCAACTTGCTTACTAAGCTTTCCTGATCAAAAGCTTGCATCAAAGTTTGTAAGTTTTCAAAGTTCAATAAATTTCAATTCAAATTTCAATACTGTTCTTTATTCGATTCAAAATTGCATACTGTTTGCATGTTTGTTCAAATATATTCAACTTCAAATAGTATATCAGGCTGGAAACCTCAAACCTCCGAACCCACTATGGTGTTTAAACAGAAACCCGTTGTTACAACGCCGTACTTTTTGAAGAAATCAAATTTATCGTTACTCGCCAAAATTTTAATATTTACTGCTCAAAAATATATATGTTCAAATTGTTTAAGGTCCCAGAGAGAATTGGTATCGTAGCCAAGTTCGCAAATTTTGATTAATTTTGTATTTGTATTCTTTCAAAATAATTGTGATTCCAGTTAGTGTTGGTCAGCCTGTATCCGTTTGGTCACCAGAAGCCCCTCAGGTGTGGTAGGTGGTCCCGCAGGTCCCTCTAAATGTTAGAATCCCAATTACGTAGAAAGGATAGAAAATGTCACCCTCATCAAAAAAATTCATAGGTACTAGTTCAAATACTAGTTCATCCAGGATAGATGAACAATTAAGACAAATACAAGAAAACACCCAACAATTTGAAAACAAACTTTCTGTTTCTATAGAAGATTGGGAACAGTATATCAAAAATTGGGAAATGCCAAAACAAAATATCAAAGAACTATACAAAATAGGAACTTTTGAATTCAAAAAAGATTATAGAATCAAAATCTTTAAAATACTCATATTCAATAGGTTCGAGACAAACTATCAACTTCTAGATCTTAAGGATCTAACAAATTCAAAAAGAAAATTCAAAATTCTACATATAGAGCTTATCCAGTAGCAAATAAACTCCTAACCAGGTTAGGTTAGACAAATTTATATGTATATGTGTCTCGCGTGATGCAAGATATAACAAATTCCGTGATTCCTTTAGGATTAATGGAAACAAATACATCGTTGGGACCTGTATTTCACCAAGATCCAAATCTAGAGTTGGGATCGTATAACGATAAGAGCATTCATAAAGCCTTAACTCTAAACATTCAAACTCAAAATTATGACATGATCCTAGGTCAAGAAATATACTTATAGTATACAAAGGTATACTACAAAGTAAATCGACTTCTAAGAGTTAATCCAAATCGCTGTCCTCACCAAAGATCAAACATTAATTTGGCAAGCAAATGAGAAAAATTCAACAATATAATTCCAAAACCTATTCCATGGGAATGTTTAACACAATCCTCCGAATGGAATTTCAAACAACTCTAAAGGCTCCAAAAACCGATTGAACAAATCGAAACTCTTATCCATAATGTAAGATGGACAAGGAAATGTTCAAATTAATTTTGAGCCAAGAAAAGAAAACTAACAAGATCATATTCGTAAGGTCTTCTTAATTTTATTTAGAAATTAGAACTCCTTCCAGAAGATCAAATGTTCGGCCAAACTTAAATCTAGAAGAAGTAGACTATTCATCTACTATTCCGCATTTAAAATATACAAGGATCGAACCAAAACATTCAAAACTCTCAGATATAGTCTCCAACATTTTTCTCAAATGATGTCACCAAAATGATATCTCTCAGCTCAACATGATGACAGCAGAAAATGTGTTTGAAATAGACAAAGAATACTTGAGAAAAGAAGCAAAATCTGAAGAACATAAAGAAAAAAGCAAATGGTTTTTCTCAAAATTATCTCAAGAAACAAAAGAGAAATTTAGAGAACAATGGTATCAAACTATGAAACAATGGAAATGAATATTCCAATGTTCATATCAGGACTCCCCAATCCTGGGTGTCCGCACCACCACAACCTCGCGGAATCCACGTTGTCTCACATCAGGAGGCACGATACATGTGTAAACCAAATTCTCGATTGGGTCTCAGATATCCATTCAACACAATTATGTAAGCCTATACAAAAATGATTTATTTACAATTGTGTTTAATTACAATTTATACAAAAAATGGGTTTTGCCCGTAATTTTACAAAGAACAAAATTCAAGATAAGGCCATCTTGCCGCTTCTTCGCCAGAAGGCCCCTAAGCTGCTCCATCCCTAAGCGCCGGCCTTCGTACCTAAAAATAGTCTCACGACGGGTGAGCAAAGCCCAAGAGGGAATTTCCTACTCTGGATTACTTCCCACCTAAGTGCAATGCAATGGCACACAAACATATTACACATGCTAATATATCACTCATGCATATATTAACATAATTTAATCCATACATCATGTTATTCAGCTTTATAATACTAACATAAACTTAGCTCACGGGTTAAGGCACTATCCGGGCGGTTCGCCTTGGAACCGCCCCACAACATCACACAAACATGTTATTTTTCTCATGGTAATAACATGACACCACGCAAATCAAGCAACACCCAAACAGTCCGTGGACTGTCCAAAACACTCTAGGGATTTCCTAACTCGGTCCAAAGCTTTTGGATCCGAAACCACGGCCATCCAGGCCTCAACAAATCCCCATCCATTACATAACCCTTAAGCAAAGAGTAAAGCAAGTAGGAGAAAAACCCCTACCTTTCGAGTTTCATCGAAACTCCTCGAAACCGGTAACCACGTGTAGTCCTTGCCGTGGGGAGCAACTTGTTCTTGTCTCGCTGAAGCCAATCTGGCCCGATAGCCGGGAATTTCTTAGAGAGAAGGTGGAGCCTCTCTCTAAACCCTCTTCCCTCACTCTTCTCGGTTGGTCTCTCCTCTCTCCTTCCCTCCCAAACCGATTTGAAGACTTGGTCAAGAGAAAGTCCTTCATCGCCACATGTCCATTTCTCATCGACACCTGGATTACCCCCTTATCCTTATCAATCTACCTCGAGATATCCCTCTAATGGCACCATGCCATGTGTCGCCAAGTGAGCCCTTACTTGACCTCAAGTTTGACCGAGATTCGCACCGACACGTGGCGTTTCCGGGGCCTCCCAAAACGCGCTGCGTCATGCATCCTCCGCGCCGAAACGCGGAAATTCGACTCGCCCGAATTCGACGAAATTGACGCGGGCGCCAGATTTCCCGCGAGACGATTCCAACTGTGAATTCACGCCATCCGGGAGATCTAGAAAAATTCCGGATTTTCAACCGAAATTACCATTTTATCCTTCCTTAGAAAACATGGATTTTCCGGGGTCTCACACACATATTTTGATATTTATGCAGCAACAATCAAATAAAATATCCCTTTTCTCAAATAAATATGTTCCAAAAAGAATGGAAGTCAAATACTACTTCTGAAAAGAAGATAGTATCAACCCATCCCCCTTTGGAAGAAATAAAAATAAAGGCTCAAGGTGTAGAAATAATAGCCTCACCTTTTAAACAAATTGATTCAAAAGAAGATGAAAACAGAATGACAAAACTGAAAGATATAAAAGGCAGCAACAAAATAATTTTACAAATCAAATTTAGGAACACTTACTCAATTAAATAGAATTGAAAGTAAATACTTTACAAAAATTATAAACCTGAAAAGGAAGAAAACAAGAAAACAAGAAAGTCTTATATTCAAACCAATAAAACCCCTTAAATTAGGAGGTAATAAAGTAATGATGAATTGATAAGACTTTTTAACACAAAAATTAGCAGAATAGAAATAAAGATCCCTCTTGTTCAAAATCTAAGTAAACTTTGGTGGATCAAATAAATTCTATTGTTTCTAAAACTTATTGAAGATATTATCAACAAGAAGAAGAACAAATAAACAAGTTAAAAATTGAAGCATCAAAGATCAAAAACTTTATCAAAGGCCTACTCCTCCAGATTTACAATTTGGAGGAAAACAACCAAAACAAAATAGTTATAATAGCAATGACATCATTCTTGAATATAGATGCTCTGAACATGAAATCTTCATTGTGTCATTAAATGCAAATGGGTACCATCGCTTATTTGCAAACAAAGATGATGATCGAATGCCGTCCAATTAGTCACGCAGGGTTTCAATGGCACATTAAAAACTTTGTGGGAAAACTACCTAAGTGAAAAAAGAAAGATTTCATATTTTAAAAAGTACAAATGAGGAAGGAGAACAAAACTCAATCATAAGATTGGTTTATATAACCAAACACTTCATAGGTGATCTCAAGACATTTATGGAGAAAGAATCAATTCTACAAAAACTTAAGATGTAGAACACTAAGTGACTCCTTAAATGGTATTATGAGGCTCTTAGCAACCTTGATGGTAAGAGCTGATGCTAGAGCTTCATCGAAGGAAAGATTCCTTTATGGTCTTCCTAAGGCTTTCAACTACGAGTTCAAGAAGCCCTTAGGAGAAAAACATGGGATAACAATCCAATTTGACTCCTTACTTACTGAGACGATCTCTTATAAGACAGTCGTTATAAGGTCTTAAGTCAGGTTCTCAACTTAACTCCAATATCAAATTAAAAAGACCTAAAAGCTTCAAAAGATTTAGGTTCTTTTGCTCAATATGGCATTGATGCCAATTCCACCTAGTCAAATTTCCAAAAATCAAAACCTTAAACAAAATTCCAATAATTTTCATATATAGATTTAGAAGTAAATAATGTTATAAATTAAAAGTACGTTTAATTGTTAGTGTTGTTAATTTTAGTTTGTAACACATTTACGTTTCTTTAATTTTATTCACTTTCAAATATTACTTTAAAATTGAATACTAAATGATTAATAATATTTTTTTGTTAAATAGTTTTTTTTATTACTTTTACCTTTAAAAAAGTTTAACTTGTGGGTTTTATTTCATTTTTTTAAATTTTAGGTTTATAAAAAATTAAAATATAAAAAGTATAAAAAATAAGATTAAAATATGGTACTATTAATATTATAAATAAATTTTATTATGAATAAGAAAAATATTGTTTTATATTTATTAAATTACTTATTAATATAGGTAAATGTATTGATATATATCAAAAGTTGATTTAATTTATTCAGCTTATTACACAAAAAAAAATCCAAAAAAAAATTTGAACACTAATTGAAAAGAAAAAAATCGGGGCGTCTCGTTGGGGTAAAAAATAAAGAGTGGCATTTGTGGAAGGAGATGGCAAATTGGGAGTGTTGGACTTGGATGGGGAGATGAACATTTTTGTCTTCACAAAATATGTATCAATGGCTTAATTTTGATGGTCTATCAAATAAGGGTTCATCTAACCTTCAAAACATAATTTCTCATCATTTTAAGAGTATTGGACATATATAATTTATTTTGAAAATAAATTATTAAAATAGGTTAAATAAAATAATATCAAAATTAGTGCATAAATACAATACCGTAGCTATTTAATATAATATTGAATTTTTTTATCTTAATGTTGTAGTTATTTATTATAGTATTAAAATATTTTGAAATTTTTAAAATTAATGTCATAATCACGATCATGATTACAGATTGACTTAAATTTTTTTTAAAAAATAGATGATAATTTTTTTTTATTTTTTTGAAAGAATAGATGATAAATTTTGTATATTAGTTTAAATGTTATTTTCAATTTCAACTTATTTTTGATAAATTTTTTTTTTAAATAACCTAAATATCTGCCGAACTCCAATTTTAAAGTGGGAAACAGATATACAAATGTGATGTTACAGCTGGGCAGGGGTTACGCGGCCACATCCCCTCTCACTTCGGTGTGAATAAAAAAATGAGAGCTAATAATGTCTGTCATGTCAAAGATGGACATTAACCAATACCAGAATGACACGTGGAATAGAACAGTTCAATCAAAAGACGCTACTTGTGACCTTACAGAGCACACTCTTGTCTACAACACAATCATGCTTCCATTAGTTACATCTTACAAGGCCATGTCACGTGATTCTCATGGCCGATTCCATCTACATCTTCGCATTATTCCTTTTATTCCTCCAATGTCTTCTTGCCATCCGTAATTCCTTTTTTAGCTTTAAGAACATTTTACTTTAATTTCAACCGCTGTTGGATTGTTTTGTTTTGTTTTGTCCTAGGATGTTTCATATGATTCGATTCAACTCCACTAGTTTTTGTTTTTGGGGATTAGATTCAATTCAAATATGATTAATGGAAGTTTATGTTTGGGAATTGGAATTCTTAATTAAAAAAAAAAATAACCCATAAACTCCGAAGAAGTAAAAATCCCATTAGAAACTTTAATTCGCTTAATATTTTTAAATATGTTTTAGAAATAAGTTTTACATAAAGTGTCTTATTTTGTATATATATTTATAGAATTAAATTTTTTAAAATTTTAAAATATATATTTGAAATAATTTAAAAGTTTTCAGAGATTTAAAAATAAAATAAAATTTACTAATAAATATATCTTTTATTTCTTATTTGGAAAACAAAAAGGTCTTAGAAACGTTTCCACCTACCCATACATTTTATCCCAAATTTAAGTTCAATTTTTTACAATAAATTGTCAGACTTATGTTTTAAAAGCACTATGATCCGTCACGAAGAGCCAAAATTAATCATGGACCATTAGATCCCCGCACTAGTTAATTAGTGATAGTCTATTAATAATTATTTAAAAGATAAGAAACCAATAATAAAACAAGAGCCTGGGTTACTTAATATGCAAGAAAAACCTTATTCCTAAAAAGAAATCTATCGATCTAACATGGCAGATAGAGATTAAGTATAGCCATTAGCCTCCTTACTTTCCGTAATGGATTTCACGTATAGAGATTGCTACACTTGGCCTATTTGTCTCTTACTCTCTAATGGATTTCTAATTATAAAAAAATAGAATACAATATAGGTGGCTTGGTGTCGCCTGATTGGCTGCTTGCTTGGATGGGCAATCTGCAGAAGCAATTTGAGTATATAAATAGACCTTCCTGTGTGGACCTTGATATATTCTCCATATGGGTCTTACACACATACGTGTGTGTTCTCTCCTTTAGTCTCTGGCAATTAGGCGCGCCTACACCTAGATTTGTCGCAATTAGAATAGCTTGAAAGGTTCCGCGCCAAGAGGTTAGTAAACCCTAAGCCTGATGACATTAGTGTATCACATATCTTATCCAATCATGATCCAGGCTTTCGTTATACATTGATCCCAACAATTAGTATCAGAGCCTGGATTGAATCAATGTGTGGTAAACCGAATCATTATATTTTTTACATGTATATTTGATCTAATTAGATATATGACGCCTAGGTTTTATGTTTCATGTTATTTATATTTTTGTATGAATGAATGTTTTATTTCGCCTTTAATCCATGGTGTAGAAATTTGATTGTATTTTTTTTTTTTTATAACTTCGAGGCTAATCATAAGATTAGGTATTCCTCATTGATTTATTTATTTATTTATTGATAATTCTATGTACTCGATTTATCGATAATTATATAATAAGTATCCAAAGTGGAACAACTACATGTTATTGTTCATTGTTTTCGTGGTAGATCAAGCCTCTGCTTGGCATACCAACACCATAATCATGGGAAATGCCAAAGGAGGGGTCAAAGGGAGGAAGAGGTCATTGGAAGACCGACATCGTGCCCACACATGTCGATAAAGCGGTTGAGACTAGGACCACGCTTGGCTTCCAAGGGCATGTGGGCACGTGCTAGCTTGATTGGAATCAAATTTGGCCGCCTAATCCCTTTCTTCGCGGATCTACCTCCTTATAAAATTCTCGTCCAAGGTCCTCAAAAAGGAATGGCGATGATTTTAAGTGGCTTCAGACGTTGTTGGGGTGTGGTCTCGATTGGACGGAATTTGACCAAGATAGCCCTGGTGTTGTCTTCTATCCCTCTATGTACTTCATGATGATTCAAGCTAGGCAGGATCGACAACGATTTTGCTTTTTGATTTCTTTTTGGCGATGCGTGGGGGGTCTGGCAGCGTCGAATTTGGACAAATGTTATTAGTTGGTTCCTCATGTGGTGATATACCTTCCGCATAATATCGGGATGATCAAAGTTAGGTACGGTGATTGTCCACGATTTTGGTGCTCGCTTATGAGGGGGACTAAGAGTTTTGTGTTTTCGGGGCTTAAAAACCCTAGAAATCAATTTAACTTAATCCACAATTCAAAGAATTTCAAGACTGAATGGAAAGATGGATTACGTGCGATATCAAGTTAGGGGTTCTTGGCCCTATCGGGCTTGTTATTTTTTTCTTCTTCTAGGAAACCATGGATTAAGGGCCCATTATTTATTCTTTGCTTATAATTGTTTTATATAGATATAACATATGATGTGTAATACCCGTAAATTTAGCGCAAATTAAATTTTTAATTAGTGAGTTTTAATTTCGGATTTATCTATCGAAATTTTTATTTACGTATATGGAATCTTCTTAAGAAATTATATTGGGTCATAATAATTATTTTGGCCATTTAAAGTATTTACATACTTGTTTTAATATTTATTTCGATTTATCAAAGGTTAATTTAAGGTTATTATTTATTTAAATACTAAAGTTTCCTTAGTCAAATCTGTAAATTGCAATAATCATGTCTAAATTAAAATGGGCGAAGGGCTAAATGGGAATAAGGAGGAAAAAGGGGGAAAAACTACCCACAAGCCCTTCTCCCTCTCCCTCTCCTCTCCACACGCGCCGCCACCACTGCCGGCGCCGATCAGCCATTTCCGGCCACTGATCTGGCCGTCCGACGCCGGGAAAAAGGTAACCCCATCACCGGCCACCCTTATCCTGCTTTGGTCTCGCCCGAAGCCACCGTCTCGCCGGAAATCACGCCGCAGCTGCCTCTTCGCCTTGCCGCCGCTCAACCGACAACCATTTCCGCCACCACAAGGTCGGTACAGATCCGAGCCCGCCTCAAAGACTTATGATCCACCCTTGACGAATGCTTCAAAGGTCGCTTGTCGGTGAACGGAGACAGGTGGGAGTTTCACGGAGTGTCTGCTCGGGGCCGATTCCGGCCACCCGCGCTCTCGAGGAAACCGCTGCACTTTGGACTCCTTGACCTTGAGTCAGGTGGGCAAATTCCTCAAAATACCGACCACTCAATTTTCCGCCACTGCCGCGCGGCGACCGGAAGCGTGCCCAGAACGTATCGTCCGTCTCCGTTCCGTGATCCCGACGGTGCAATCGGTTTTAACATTCGAGCTTCGGTAAAGAATCTATACCCTAAAAACGCGTGCGAGCTCTAATTGTATAATTGTTCGATATTCGTATTTTAATTGTTCGTAAAGGTTATTTTAATATTGAAAATGCCCTATTTATCGCTTAATTGCTCATGTTCAGGTTTTGAAAAGCATGTAACTTAAAATATATATACGCGGCACGATGTTGTGTTTAATCTATCCTATGTAATTAGAACCTATTTTTGATTAAACGTATTTAATTATATTAACATCCGAGTTACCCATGTATAAATATAATGAATTATCCGGTTTATAAATCAGATCAATTGTATTTATCGCTAATTGTCGACCTTCAGGTTGATTAAGTACAGCCGTGGATTTATCTCGTAGTTGTGGCCCTGGCCTGCATTGGATAACTTGTGGATATTAGAAATGTATTTTTTATCGTGCTCTCGACCCATTTTACAGTGGAGTTAAGTCCGCTTTTGTGGGAGGTTCACGAATTTTTGGTGAGAACATAAGTACGCTTTCTATGTTCTTAGTCTCGTGGGAGTTTTCGGTCGTGTCTATATATTTAAATCTTAATCTTATTTATCAAAAACGTCTTTTCCATTTTAGATTGTCCGACAGCTCCGCCAGGACAGCCTGAGGCGCAGGAGCGATTCTGAGATCCGACATACTCTGTGAGTTGATATCATATAGTTTACGACACATCATCCGCATGCATGGCATAGCATTTATGGCATTAGGCTACACCCATCATCACGACATGATTATTATCATTGGAATTGCATTTACTATGGTAACTAAATTAATTAGTTCGCGAAATATATCTCGCATATGAGACTCGTTATGATGATGGATGTGGAGTGTGTATTTGTCAGGGTGCCATATTGCCGTGCATTGTATGTGAAATGTTTGTAATGGGAACGATAGCCTGGGACATACCACCTAATGAGTTGCATCAGACTGCTATGCGACCGGTAATAATCTGATCATGATGCAGATGTATGTTTATGTATATGAGTTCCCCGGTTGAGCGCTTTTTCCTGGGATGCCGAGGTAAGGTCCCCGGGTCAGAAGGCATTTCCTGGGCGCCGGCTATGGATTATGGTAGGATAGTTGCTGGAGTTAAGGACCCTGGTTACATTTCTCTCGGGCGCCGCCTATGGTTTATTGGTTTAAGTGTCAACCGAGTTATGACCCCGTCGAAAGTACTTCGGGCGCCGCCGCATTGGATTTGAGAGATCCGTGATGGCTTGTAGTATCGAGTATAGTCCCGCCAGAGTTCTCGACATTTGCGGATGATAATGTGATGATATGAAACTGACAGTGCATGCATACATATGTGAGTGTATCGTTTGTATAGTCTCAATGTGATAGTATATATAGTAGCAGAGCAGCAAAGAGCAGCATATATATATATATATATATATATATATATATATATATATATATATATATATATATATATTATATTGAAATTTATATGTATGTATATCCTGTTGGTTGTAGATGTGGGTATAGATTATATGATAGGTTAATCACTCTCGAGACTGACAGCTCACTTATTTTTCGTGCACTGTCAGTCCTCCTTCTTCATATCCTTGAGAACCCGCCGAATTCTTTCCTTCACTCTGGCGTTACATGTACTACTATGATAGTATTAATCTTTGTCTATTTAATCTAGGTGTCACCGCTACATTTCTGGAATATTAGTATGTTTTGTAATCAGATACCTCTTGCTCATTTTGTGTATGTCGATTTCAAGTATGGATCGACTTTATTCTCCCTATCGATGTTTGACATCCGGTTACGCTATAAATGTGCATGTGGATATATATGTATAGACAGTGATCGTATGATACCTGGCATGAATATTTCAAGGCTTGCTACTTGCTCGTGGCCTTATGCCTCCCATTCCTCTTAGTGCCGGCCACGTACCCTCCCGTAGTTTGGTCGCGACATGATGTATGCTCGCTATGCTACTTTGTAATGTGGTGGTGCCATATAATCATCATGTGATATATACATATGCATAATGATATTTGTTTTGTCTAGATAATATTATTATGAAGTATTTAGTTGAATTAATGTAAAATATTGAATGAGTGAAGGTTAAATAATTTAATTAATTTGAAACCTACTTGCCCATTAAGGGTCCAATAATAAATGACATGATCGAATTTATGATTGGAACCAAAATAATTTCAAAATTTTAATAAGATTGTACAACCCATCGTCGATAATAAGAAAGATAATTTTGAAATTAAATTAATGGTTATCACATTCAATTTTAGCAACATTAATGTCTAGATATTATTATTATGGAAAACCTAATAAATTAATGTAAAATATTGAATGGTGCATGTTAAAATTAATTTTATTAATTTGAAACATGTGGAAATCCAATAATAAAATAATTATGTAATGCTCAACAAGATAACAAACATGATCTGGATTTATGAGATTGGAACTAAAATTGGCTTCAAATTTTTAATGAGATTGTACGACCCAACGTCGACTATACTAAGATATTAAAGATAATTTAGAAATTAAATTAATGGTTATCACATTCAATTCTTAGTAACATTAATGTCTATATAATATTATTATTATTATTATGGAAAACCTAATAAATTAATGTAAATATTGAACGGTATGTTAAAATTAACTTGAAACATGTGGGCTCCATTAAGGATCCAATAATAAAATGATTATGTGATGCCCCCAACGAATAAAAACATGAGGAATTTTATGGAATCGATCTAAAATACTTAAAATTTTATTGGAGATTGTAATACCCAATGCCACAATACTCATATTTAAAGATAATTTTAAAATTAAATTAATGGTTATTACATTCAATTTTAGTAACATTAATGTCTGGGGATATTATCATGACGCCCCAAAACCCGAGGGTCTGTTGACTACCCGTCAACCTGCAGAATACAAGTGGAGGTCGGGTTACCCGACTCACTTTGTGGAAAAATCTAGCAGAGCCTTTGCACCCGGGAGCTCTACCCAAATACAAAACCTATATAAACCTGTCCCAATCAATATATGCAATATATATCCAATACGGCCACTTAAGCCCATCAACTGTGCTCAACACATATATCCAAACTATATCCAATAGTTTCAAGAGTTCAAATGTTTTACTCTTATACAACATATATTAAAATACTCAAATTCTAATACATGTAAATATCATCAAAGCCACACCCGGCTTTCTTCTTATCCAACCTCAAGGACGAACCGTCTTCACGCACGCTCCCTGTACATGAAAAAAGGGGGATCCCACGACGGGGTGAGCTAAAGCTCGCAGGAGAATCGCCGGCGTGGGCTACTCACCACCTAAGCGCAAAGGTACGTTCCACTTAAACGCCTCATTCAAGCAAATGCATGATCCTACTTGAATGTCTACATGACCAACTCGCATCCCGAGTCCTGACGACTCTCTCACACTCGCCAAGCCTCGTATGAGAATTATCAGGTTATTAGTGGCACCTTCATGAATATATATCATCTGGGCCGCCCGACGATTGATATATATTATTTGCTTGTGGATCTACTTTCTCCGATGAATAAATATCAACTCGGGCCGTCCGACTTCCGCTGATATATTATTTGCTCAGGACTACTCCTCCGATGAATAAATATCAACTGGGCCATTCCGACGGTTGATATATTATTTAGTTTGGACTACCCTCCGATGATTGGACATTTTAGACTACCCTCCGAACCTTTTTTCTCTCTAGACTTACCCATGCACTCACTCCTATAATCCTAGGGTGTCCCTGCATATGGAACGCATGTATGCCGCTCCATTACAAGATAATCACATGCAAATATATAACATGAATATATTTACATAGAAATTAAATCATACAACATGTTATGATTTGTCATTTCACACACACCAAAAATTAGCTCACTGGGGCTAATGTTCAAACACAAGCAATTGACCGAATTACTTAACCAAACACATAATTTCACGTATTTACATTCTTAGAACACTATTTCAGAATAGTAAACCCTGCTACTATTCTAAAAATCACAAATCTTCGGTTCACTTAGTGAACCCGGGTTTCACGACCTTCCGGCCTCAATCCAATCAATACACACATCAACACAAATACATGATTTCACACCAAATACAGTGGGAGTGCCCACGGCCGGCCCGCATATTTCTCCCAAAATTTTATCAATTCTATCCCATGTTTTGAGACCGACCTAACGGCCCATTCCCAGCCTTTTATCATCTCAAGCATGCATTTTATCGCCAATTTCCACACAAACAGCCCACTCTTCGCTCGGGGCGCCACGGCCATCCCAAAATCCCAAGAAAATTCCTACACCCGGCCCCATGTTTTCGGGATCTCCATCAAACGGCCCTCAGCTACTCAAACTAACCGGGTAATTCTCAGAAACCCTTAAAACGGGAATAAACACAAGTAGGGAGAAAATCCTACCTCTTGGAGTTGTCAAAACTTGCAAACTCCGGGTCCACGCGCAGTTTGCCCGCTGCAGAACGTTTTCCCCTCTTGCCCGTCGAAATCCAACTGGCCCGATCAAGGCAGGTTTCTGTGAGAGAAGTCGAGACTCTCTCTCTAGAATCACCATTTTTGGTCCTCCACGCCACGCATCTCCACCGGCTCAAAGTCACGCTTGGCTCGTTTAAAGTGGGAGAGGAAGCACTATTCTCTAACGGCATCTAGCTCATTAACATTCCAAAAATTGACATTTATGTCCCTTTTTCTCGCATTTGATATTCTGTTCACTCCTACTGGTCCATTTTCATCATTTCTCTACTCATACCACTTATGGTACATGAGTACATGCTATATGTAATGACCCGTACCAAATAATACAAGTTTGAAACGTGTTTGACCAAGCTTGATTGTTTGACCAAAGCACCAGGTTTGACCAACACTTAGTGGGTTGACCAAAAGTTGACTTTTTCAAGAATGAATAATTTTGGGTTGACTAAGCAGAATGATTTCGTAGGCCTCAAGCGATACGAGTTCATAGACGGGCTGAACGTCAATCCGACTTACTTGATAAAAAGTTACGACTATTGGGAGTTCAAGAAGAGCACTTCTTTATCGTTGTCTAAATTGGCCCGATTTTTGACCAAATTGACCTAAGACCCTATATAAACATAGTTTGGGATTCCAAATGAAACTCCTAGCCTCCAAGACACTTTTGAACCCCAAAAACCTAAGAGAAACTCTCCAAACCGGAACAACCATTCGGGCCGGTGCAGCCACCGCGCGCCGCGGAAGATGGAACCAGACGAGGCACCTCCGCCAACCAACAGCTACGCGCCAGACCAGAGGCGCGCCACCGACGATGCCGGGCCGTGAAATTTCACACGTACCTAATCACGGACGCTACGGATCCGGGCCTGGCGTAACCCGATGGCGCTGCGACCAAGCCAATTGAAGTTTCAGGATTTCGGCCATTTTTCGCCACTTCAGCCACCCCATAGCTCCTTTCCACCATTTTTGGACCTTCGAACTCATCTACGTAACCTTTTGCAGATTTCGCAATCGCTTTGGAAGTTACAACGAAACGAAATTGGTCGAAGCTTAGATCGGTTTTCTCCGCCACCACAGCGATCGTTAGACCAAGGTAATAAGTACCAATGAATTCCCCGGGCTCTCGGTCGCATTGATATGTGGTTTGTAAATTTTGACGCCATGGTTAGTTTTCCATTTTTAGGTTGTTTCGTAATTACCGAGAAGCCCGGGATCGAAATAGAGTATCAATTGGTCAAATTGGACAAAATTGAAGTTGTATTAGTGAAATTGGATGATTTTAGGAATTATTGGACTGTTCAATTTCGAGAAATAAGCTTCCGGGTGAAAAGCCCCAATTTTAGGTATCGGGCCTATAGGGCACACTGTGTAATTGGACCTATCGGAGTCCAATTTGGATGGTTTCTTAGTTCTAACAAGCATTCAAGGCCTTCTGGCATCCTAAGGTTTTGGTTCAGCTTATTGCAGCCTAAGTAGAGTTTTATCTATATTACAGGCACTCACGCCGGGCCGGGAGACGATCCTGCAAGGGAGCGGGACTGAGGGTCTATAGTCTGTGAGTGGTTTATATGCTTTTAAATGATTTGGGGTATTGTGTTGATATATCTATTTTGATTAAATACTTTACATATATATTGTTTTGATCAGATGGTTGGTTGCATTTGAACATGATTTTCGGTTTCATATAAAACAAGTTATCATTTCATGTGAATTTTGTCAACATTTTAACTATTTGAAAGTTTTATCGTGTTTGTGGACGAGTCACAAAGCCGAAGATGGTACATGATCGAGGTCAGTAAACTATCTTGAAACTATTGTAAAGAAAATGGGATCTTGAGATTTTGTGGACTCACCGACACGGGTATTGCTGGAAAGGTACATGTGAGAATGAGAACGGTTTATTAGTTGCCACGTTGCCGTGAGGTCGGTTTGACCCCGACGGTTTATTAGTTGCCACGCTGTCGCATGAGGCTTCCGCTTGACCCTCGACGTTTATTAGCTGCCACATTGCCGTGAGGTCGGTTTGATTCTGACTAATGGGTATTCACGGCACGGTAACGTGAGGTCATTTGACCCGACGCTTGGTATTCGGGTTTGCCACTTAACGCGAGGTCGGCTCGAATTTACTCGCTGGTGATTCGTCGCTACGGTAACGGAGGCCTGCTTGACCCGAACACGGTTTGGTATTCCCGCTGCCACTTAACGGAGGTCGGTTTGACCCGACGGTTTGGTATTCTTGTTTTGCCACTTGACGTGAGGTCGTTTACCCGACGGTTTGTGATGAGTACATGGTACTACAAACGCTGGGTTTATGTGGTATGGACGCTAAGCTGATTTTCTAAATGTGGTATAACTATTTTAATACTCATGGTTTTGGTGCATTTCATGGTTATTTTATCACTTGATGACTATACATGTTTTGTGTCATTTTATGTCAGGTACAAGCCTACGATTATGTTTTCTTAACATCAGATCACTAATTTGTCGAGCATGATCCGCATATGTCGACTCGGGGGTAAAAAGCTGGGTTTTGTGAAATGTTTCTAAACTAGGAACTTTATAAAGAGGAATCAAGGTTTTGAGAGGAGAACTATTGAAATATAAAAATGTTATTTTTCCTTATAAACTATGTCACTCACTGAGATTTATTATCTCACATTATTGTTTTAAATCTGTTCCTAAGTCCGCATACTGTAGGCCTATTCAGCTTCCGCATTTGACGTCGCTTCTCTCCGCCACACCGCCGCATTTCATCACATTTATCTATTCTGAGTTTGTTGTATTGACTTGCTCATTTTTCAGACTCTAAATCCACGATATATTCTTAGAACGCCGACATTAATATTAAAACTCATTGAGTTCCTTTTATGTATGATTGTGGTTAGCGACTCACCCGATAGGTCGGTCGTGGATTTATCTATATATTTGAGGTATTATAGTGCTGTAGGTGTTTACTTCTCTTTTAGGTGGGGCCCCTTTGTGCATTCCCTAGAGATTGTACAATGGGACTCCACTAGGCGGACCACCCGGTACCTCGAAGGGTATCCGTCGGTCCTCGCGCCTTGCATCGAGCTCTTAGGTTCCCGACCTTTCGTCATATTACTGTCAGGCAACTCATCCAAGGTTTTGTATACCTTCCTAACCTTATCCTTGAAATCGATTATGTTCCATTTATTCGAATATAGTTCTTCTTCCGACGGCACTTGTGAGGTTGTGTATAGACTACGAAGTCAATAAGGTCACTCTTCAGAATCAATATCCTCGCTTCTCGGATTGATGACCTATTTGATCAACTCCGGTGGTGCAAGAGTGTTCTTTAAGATCGCTTGAGGTCGTGGTACCATCAATTAAGGATTAGGAGTCAAACATTCCCAAGACGGATTCAAGACGCAGATATGGGCGTTATGAGTTTCTAGTGATGTCTTTCTGACCACCAATGCCCCGCCAGCCATGGATTTAATGAACCGGTCTTCCGTCCATACGGATCGGATTGTCACTGGTTTTCACGACGATATCTAGTGTGTACGAGAAGCGAAGTTGGAACATGAGAGACATTCGGGGTTTGGTGTTACAGACTTTAAGGCAATACTAGTTATGCCAAGTTCGAAGAATGAGAATTTTGGTCAATGAGCGCTCTCGGACATGTAGTTTGTTGATGGCATTCATGTGGATCCTCGTAAAATAGAAGCGGTGGCAAATCGGGGAGCAACCAACTACGATGACAGGCGCGGAGTTCTCAGATTACGGGTATTACCAAGCAGTTCATAGAAGGGTTCTCAAGAATAGCAGACTTTCACTTCATCGCTTGACTAGAAAGGAGATTGAGCCAAAAGGTAAAGGTCATGGTTTGATTCTTGTAGAATGGTTCTTTTTCTAGGGCTTGGTCGGGGGAATTTCTCCTAACCCTAGATTTGAAGGATAATGGGAGGTAAGACCCTAATCCTGGTTATTGCAAGGATTTGAGGTATTTGTATGTAGGATACGACTATGGATTACTCGGGAAGTTGGGATTTCATCCTAACCTTAGATCAAGGAGCGATAAGTCGAAAAGCCCTGTGATTCTTATTTAAGATGTGTTTGGAAGATGTTCGTCGAATAGGAGTGGCTTTGATGTGTGTTTGAGTATCGGGATTGATTCGCTTGGAAACTTATGAGATGGGAAAATCATAAATTCTTGCATCTTTGTGGGCTGGATTTTTCTGTTATGGCCAGTGTTAGTATTTTGGCCATAACTTGATCATTTTTTGCCTCCAAACCTGGTGATCCTGGTTGAAAAAGAACCCTAGCACTTTATCTTCAAATGAGTAATATGGAGATGTGAGTACAAAGAGGTGTTTTGTGTTGAGTGTTGTTTGTGTAACCCTAATAATGAGGCAACAATAGATCCTAGTAAGTGTAAGAGAGTGCACTCGGGGATCAAGGTTTATGTTTGAAGGTATAAGAATATACGTGAGTCGAGGGTGATAAGTAATAGACCACTTGAGTAATTTTTACATGACACGGACAGGAGAGTCTAAGGAATCTATGACTTGTTATTTGCAGATCCTGAGTAGTCTCGTTTTGACTTCCTTGGGAGACTATGGATTTTTGAATCCAAGGAAGGTAGGGATCTTATAACCTTCTCCCGTGTACCGTGGTTTCATCAAGTCAGGGGAATTTTGTACCATTCCGTGCTTTTGATCAGGTGATTTGCTAGTGATATATAATGCATATTTTTATATATATGGAAATCTGAATTAATTTGGTACATGATGTTTTTAAATATCCATGTGGTTGACGCTTATGAATGTTTTAGCACGACATGGGTATGAGAATGTGTGAGAGTCCGGATTGATGTAATGGACACAGGACGATGACTAGTCCTTGGGCTGTAATCCCAGAAAGGTCATAGATATATGATGCTGCATATCCGTGGTAAGTCCCAACAATTTGTCATTATTCAGGATGATTGGCTAGTCCCTACTGAAAGCTCGAAGAATCACCGGCTTAGGGTTGAGATGGTGGTAGTATTGCATTTATGTGTTTCCATCATCAACCTAATATATGTGAAATGCCTGCGTTTTCGAGATATCTTGAATTATGTATAATTGAAATGTTTACGAGCATGGCTTGTTAGGGGATTCACTACTGAGCTGTCGAACTCATCCCCATTATTTCCTCCACCTTGTATCAGAGGTACGAGACCACTTTGTGACATGAAAGTTTGGACCCGTAGTGGTTTTTGAGGGATGAAAGATTGTATGCCAACTTTAGCTTATCGGTGGCTGAGCATAATGCTTGATGAATATTTAAGTGTTATGGATATTCTAAAGGATCTTTGAGTTTGAGGTCGAGGATCGAGTATTCTAAAACTCTCCTCGGGAAGGGGGGTGGTACGCTGGGGAAGCGAGGAAAGCCAAATCCTCGCTACATAGGACCTTTGAGATTGTCGAGAGGATAGGTCCCGTGGCCTATAGATTTGACTTGGCTTCTGAGGAGTTTTCTGAGTCCATAATGTTCCACATCTCCATGCTACGCAAGAGTCCCGACTCACATGTGTTGAGACACCAGAGATTGAGTCAAGGATGACTTATCCTACGAGGAGCGCCAAGGCAGATTCTCAAGTTAGGGAAGAGTAAGGAGTTTCAACAAGACCATATCCTTAGTGAAAGCCATTTGAGAACCACCTAGCCGAGTGGAGCGAATTTCGAGCTGGGAGACCGATGCGGAGCCGATCCTCATCTCTTCCATAACACAGTACGTAATTTCGTGGGACTAAATTTTCTTTAAGGGGGTAGATCAGAAGACCGCACTAAATAATACAAGTTTGAAACGTGTTTGACCAAGCTCGATTAAGTTCGAATTAAAGTCGACTAGGTTTGACCAACACTTAGTGGGTTGGACCAAAGTTGACTTTTTCCAAGAATGAATAATTTTGGGTTGACTAAGGCACCATTTCGCAGCCCGCCGACACGAGAGTCCATAGACGGGCGTGAACGCCAATCCGACCACGGATAAAAAGTTACGACTATTAGAAGTTCAACAAAGAAGACTTTATCGTTGTCTAAATTTCCATCCGTGATTTTTAATCTAAATTGACCTAAGACCCTATATAAACATAGTTTGGGATTCCAAATGAAACCCTTAGCCTCCAAGATACTAACCCCAAACCTAAGAGAAAACTCTCCAAACCCGAACACCATTCGGGCGAAAGTAGCCACCTCGCGCGGCCGTGCGGAAGATGGAAATCAGACGAGGCACCTGCCAACCAACAACCACACGCCGCCTGTAATTACAGGTAAAGCGCGCAGTGCACGCTCTTACTGGCGCCGGCCAGAATTTCATGGCCAACCGCCGGACAAGCCGATCCGCCTCGGCGAACCCACGCGGCCGCGCAGACCGCTTTCAATTGAAGTTTTGTGATTTCGGCCATTTTTCTGCCACTTCAGGCCACCCCATAGCTCCTTTCCACCATTTTGACCTTCTCGAACTCATCTAATGCGGGTCCCTTTTTGCAGATTTTGCAATCAAGCCAGTTACAACGAAAAACGAAACACGAAGCTAGATCGGGTTTTCCGACCACCACAGCAACTGTTAGACCAAGGTAATGGTACTAATGAGTTCCTGGTCTCTCGGGCTTTCCTACTGGAGCATGCCATTTGTAAATTTCGTGGACGTCGTTTTGGGCTTTTCCATTTGTATTGCTTTCGCAATTACCGAAGCCGGACTAAATAGAGTATCAATTGTCAAATTGACAAATTGAAGTTGTATTAGTGAAATCTGATGTTTTTAGAATTATCGACGGTTCAATTTCGATAAATTAGCTTCCACAGCAAGCCCCAATTCTTGTGTATCGCCATGCAAGACACTCACAGAATTCCATGTCGGAGTCCAATTTGATGGTTTCTTAGTTCAACAGTTATTCTTAAGGCGCCTTCGGGGCATCCTAGTTGTTGGTTCAGTTATTGCAGCCTGCGCAGTTTTATCTATATTACAGCACTCACGGTCGGACGATCCCATAGGGAGCTGGGATCAAAGGCCTATAGTCTCAGAGTGGTTTATAAGTGCTTTTAAATGATTTGGGGTATTGTGTTGATATATCTATTGTGATTAAATACTTTACATATATATTGTTTTGATCAGATGGTTGGCTGCATTCGAACATGATTTTCGGTTTCATATAAAAACAAGTTATCATTTCATGTGAATTTGTCAATATTTTAACTATTTGAAAGTTTTACTCGTGTTCGTGGATGAGTCTAAGGGTGTTTCGGATATTCGGGGTACATGGATTGAGGCTGAACCATCTTAAAAACTATTGTAAAGAAAAGGGGGATCTTTAGATTTTGTGATCACTCTGATACTCGCATTGCTGGAAAGGTACATGTGAGAATGAGAACTAAGTATTAGTTGCCACGTTGCCGAGGTCGGTTTGACCCGACGGCTATTAGCTGCCACATTGCCGCGGAGGTCGGGTTTGATTCCGCACGGTTTGTTATTCCGGTCAAGCACGGTAACGTGGAGGTCGGTTTGACCCGGTGGGTTTGGTATTCGGGCTTGCCATGGTAACGCGGAGGTCGGTTTGACTCCGACGCCTGGTATTCCGGTTTGCCATCGTAGCGACCCAGAAATTCCAATTTCGAATAAGGGCAAAATCGTAATTTTGATTACAAAATTGTAATTACGGTTAAAAACTGCAATTAATTCTTCTAGATCTCGATGACGAAGCGTATTGTACCGTTGAATCGTCTCACGAAACGAAGAAGCACGTAAAATTTCCGCACTTCCATCGAGACAACGGAACACACGCTTTTCTCGAGACATCGCTGCCGTGTCAGAAAACGGTTTCGATGTGACGCTCACATATAACATGTACTCACGTACATTAGTGGTATGAGAGTAAAACGTATTTAAATGACCTACCGGCGAATGAATATCAAATCCTAGTGAAAAGAGTACATAACGGGGTCATTTTTGAAAGATTTAAAGGGCACTAGGAAAGATAAAATTTTTGCACAGTGTCGTCTCCTTCATAAATGAGCCAAAACGTGAAAAGGCAAAATGGAGATGCAGTGGTTTCGTTTTCGAGAGACCCAGAGAGAAATATTTCTCTAAATACACACAACTCCGACCACGGATTTCGACCTTGTTAAAAAGGCTTTAGTGGAACGTTTCACGCTTGTTACGCCACGCGCGACCCCGGTTTGCGAAGTTTTTGACAACTCCAAGATGTAGATTTTCTCACTTGCGTTTATTCCCATTTTTACGGTTTTTCGATGTTTCTCGGTTGATTTGAGGCCGCAGGTTGCTTCACGGCCCCAAAACACGCACCGAATTGTTAGAAATTCTTGGTGATTTTTTTCACCTCCGTGACTGCCCAGAAAATTGAGCTTGTTTAGTGTTTTTATTTCACCAAAATTAGCTTTAAATGCATGTCATATGAGAAAATGCCGAATGGTGGTTTGATCGGTCCCAAACATGGGACCGACTGTGAAATTTTTTTTTATAGCAGTCCGTAAATAAAGGTGTGTATGGACTGTTATGGGTCATTTTGTGATAACTTTATTCAATAAATTATGCTTTGCGTTTATAAGATCGGAATGGGAATGGAAATCGGTTCCAAAAAAGAGGAACCAGAAGTGTGTGGCTGCCCGTGACGCACTGACTTGTTCGCTGGGACCGTAAAAATAGTCCCTGGTTTGTGTGAAATGGATAGGAATTGTCCAGTGTGTTGTGTGCTGAAACGGTATGAAACGAATGGCTTGGATATGTGGAACTAGATAGGTTAAGATTATTTTAATGTGTTAGGTTCAATGACACAATTACATGGAATTAAATTGTGTTATAAGCCATTGAAATAGATTATGAGTTGTTGCTCAAGTGAGCTACACTAAGATGAGCATGTGTTAAATTACATGAGTGTAATTGTAGTTGATTGAAAATATGCATATTGGACATATTGTAAATGATTTTGAAAATGGTATAATGCATTTTCATATGCACTAGTAGCCTAGAATTAGGTGAGTGCATGACAAGGTATCTTTGTAAAAAGGATATGTTTGCGAAAGGAAGTTCACGTGGATGATATTCGGAGAATCGGGTCGAGATGGGCCAACAGATCATTTTTGATGAGGACCATGACTGCTTTAAAGCTCACCAACCAATTCACCGAGGGTAGTCCCACATTTTAAAAATGTAATGAGCTGGTAGTATATTTTCAAGAACAAAATGTTTGTTTTGAAATGATTATTTTCTCACATGGCTTAGGCAAGTGTGTGGTGGAGTGAGTCTATGGAGTAGACTCGTGACATGGGGTAACTGCGTAGACATTCGGGCAGGATCATGTATTTACTTGAGTGTGTGTTTACTTTGGAGCACAGACTCGCACTTAGGGTGGTGAGCAGCCCACTTAGTGGCGATTCTCCCATCGAGCTTTAGCTCACCCCGTCGTGATCCCCTTATTTTTATTGTGCACAGAGAGCGCTTCGAGGAGACAACTCATTTTGAGGTTGATTTTGAATAGTCGTTTTGTGGCTTGATGGTTTTTGGACATAACATGTATTAGAATTGTAGATTTTGAATATATACTGTATAAAAACAAAAGTGTTATCAAGCATTGAATTATTGGGAGATAATTGAAGAATAGTTATGATAATTGATCTTATGAGTATTGGCTTATGAGCCCAAGAGGCAATTTTACTCATGTTGGGATTATATTGTATTATGTATTATCGTTTGGGATTTGTGATATGCAGGTTATATACAAGAATTGTATTTGGGTAGAGCTCCCTGTACAAAGGAGACTCTGCCCGATTTTCTGAAGTGGCGTCGGGTAACCCGACATCCACTTGTATTCCAGGAAGTTGATCTGGGTAGTCAACTGACTTCCTAAGCTGGGGGGGCCAAGGTGCCTTGGCATCGCAGCCAAGGCATACGACACCGTAGCGTGCTGGGCATGGGCCTAGGATATGCAATTGTAGTGTAGTGCCTGGTTAGGATTACCTGACGCTTGAAATCCGATACCGCCTTCACAACTGTATCGTGAGCTTTAGGTGCATACTAATACCAGGAGCTCGTTTGGGTATCCATCACCACATGGGTGGTTTGATGAAGAGTATAGGTATATGGAAATCTATGGATAGAAAAATTGGGCTTAGGCCATGGTTGAGGATGTATACCACCAGGGGGCGTGGTTCGATGTTGAGTTTAGGTATGAGATTACCTAGGAAATCAAGGACAAAACTAGACACTACTTCAAGAATGCAGTGTTGATGTGTTTTGTGTGATTTTGTGAATCATTTGGTGATTGTGTGTATAACATGGTTTGTAATGTGTTATAATGTTGTGTGCTTGGTGATTAGCACATAGATGAGTTAAGGAAATATTTTAGAAAATATTCGGGAGGTACTGCGGTACAAAATCGAACAAGAAGAAATAAATAAATTGTGATAAATTTATTTTGGTTTAGAGGTGAAGAAATTTAATTTTAGGTTTTATAATGTAAAACTGAAGAAAATTAAATAAAATAAATTTTCTAAATTTATTTGGGTTGTTGGAAAGTGAGAAGAAATTTTAAAGCCACGAAAAATAAATTTTACTAAATTTATTTGATGAGAATTGAAGAAAATAATTTTCTATGATTTTACAAGTAAAATTGAAGAAAATATAAGAAAATAAATTTTTATAATTGATTGGAGTTGAGAAAATTTTTCTGCTGAAAATTTGAAAAAAGAAAATAAATTCTTATAAATTTATTTGGTTAAGAAGAGGAGAAATTAATTTTCTAGGATTTCTACAAGGTGTGAATTGAATAGGTGAAGAAAATAAATTTTAGAAATTTATTTGAGTGTCCAAGAAAAACATTTAGTGATTTTAGTGATTTTCATACCACTGAAACAATGAAAAAAAAAAAAAAAATTTGAGTAGAAAATCAAGCTGTGGGCTACCGCCCGCTAATTATTGAAAAAATTCCATTGCAATACGCTTTTGTATTGCGTAGAGAAAGGAATCGAGTTATTTGCATTGCAATACAATATTTTGTATTGTGATTGAGGCTTGTGTAGACTAGGATTGTATTGCAGGATTTATATTGCAAGTGACTAGGCTGCATGAAATTGTATTGCAATACAATGTTTTGTATTGCAGGCTGGAAGGTGGCCTGGCTTGAGGGAGATGTTGTGTCAACATGCAAGTGTATTGTGACTAAATTCGCTATGGATTGTATTGTAAGAGGAGGTCGGAGAGTGTATTGGTAGAAAATTGTATTGCAATAATTGTATTGCAAGTGGTGGAAAGTGTACGTAATACTTTATCAGACAACAAGAATCGCGTAATTATGAATCAGAATCGCGAATAGTAATCCGCGAACAAGAATCCGTGAATATCAACTGCGGAACAAGAACGCTGACCGTCAAACTGGTGAATAGTAAATTCTTGAAAAATTTTTAAAAAAAAATAAAATCAAATAAATTTTGATAAATTTTCTAAAATAAATTTTCAAAAAGAAAATTTTTGAAATAAAATTTTGTTGAAACAATATTTTAAATGCAAATTGGTTGCGTATACACCGAGTGGTGTGTATGATTAGTGTTCCCTGGCCGTGGTTATGCCTTAGAGATAATCAGATAGATTCTAACTACCATTTGAAATCGGGATTGTACGGTAGTTATGTAGAAATATAAAGTGCATGGTAATGCGCAGGAAAAGGCAAATACTGTTGCTATGCCATATCCGGGACGATGAATGAAACCAACATAGTACTTTATACTTTCAACACATCAGAGTATATAACTGATGCATCATGTTCATTCATTAATGCATCTTGTGTGATAGGTTTAGTCCTGATACAAGCTTCACAGCTTGGCATAGAGGTTGAGGCCTTTAGAAAAGCCGTAATATGATGGAAAATTTTTCCCTAGGATGTAGGGAGAGATTTGATTTCTAAAGATCGAGTCAAGCAAGCACGGCGTGTGGACCTAGGGTATAGACATGTTGGTTGTTGATGTCGTTTGACATGGATGAGATGACAACAATCTAAGCATCGGGCATCAGACATTAGCCGTCATCATACCCCAAGCACTATTTTCGAGTTAGGTAAGGTTAAGACACATGGTCAGATGTAGAGGCATGTAGAATTTCGACTAAATTCTTTTAAGGAGGGAGAATGTAAGACCCGAGAAATTCCAATTTCGAATAAGGGCAAAATCGCACTTTGCCATAAAATTGTAATTACGTTAAAAATCCGTAATTAATTTCTGTAGATCCGTATGATCTACGATTGTACCGCTGAACTGCTCACAACCAGTTAGCACGCGAAAATTTAATTTGGTCGAGACAATGAGTCGACATCGCCGAGGCATCACAGCTTCGGTGCCGTAAAACGGTTTCAATTTGACCTAAAAGCCAAGATATACGCATCACGCGCTAATAAATTTCGCATTTAGCATATAAACGTATTTAAAACAATGGCAGAAGTGTCAATATCAAATCCCAGAAGAGGGACATAACGGTCATTTTGGAAAAGATTTAGCGGGCACTAGAAGACAAAATTTTGCACAAAGGTCGCCTCCTTCATAAACAGAGCCAAAAACGCAGTGCAAAAATGGAGATGCAAGGGGTGCCGCTTTGAGAGAATCTTAGAGAGAGAGAGTGCTTCTCTCTAGAAACACACAATCGACCGTCGATTTCGACGGAGCAAGGCAAACGTTCTACGGAGCAGTGCTACGCGTGACCCTTCGGGTTTGCGAAGTTTTTTTGACAACCCAAGAGGTATGGATTTTCTCTACTTCATGCTTTATTCCCATTTTTAAGGGTTTTTCGACAAGCCATGATTGAGGCCGTGAGGTCAGCTTTGATCGGTCCCAAACACGGACCGAATTAGAAATTCTTGGTGATTTTTCACTGATCGCCCAGAAAATTAGGGGCTGTTTAAGTTTTTATTTCACCAAAATTCGCTTTAAATGCATGCTCGATATGAGAAAAATGCCGAATGGGTTTGATCGTCCCAAAACATGGGACCGACTGTGAAATTTTTTTGGCTTCATGAGGGCAGTCCAGAACAGTGTGTATGGACTGTTATGGGTCATTTTGTGATAATTTATTCAATAAATTATGCTTTGTGCTTATAAGATCGAAATGGGAATGGAAATCGCCCCCAAGAGGAACAGTGGGAGGAAGTGGGCTGCCCGTGGACAGCCCATCACTTGCTCGCTTTTCGACCAAAATAGTCCCGGTTTGTGTGAAATGGATGGGGAATTGTCCATGTGTCGGGTGGTGCTGAAATGGTATGAAACGAATGGCTTGATATGTGTGAACCAGATAGGTTAAGACATTATTTTAATGTGTTATTCAATGACACAATTACATGGAAATTAAATTGTGTTATAAGCCATTGAAATGACGGTGAGTCGCTTCAAGGAAGCACTCGGGTGATGAGTGATGTGTTAAATTACATGAGTGTAATTGTAGTTGATTGAAAATATGCATATTGACATATTGTGTAAATGATTTTGAAAATGGCATAATGCATTTTCATATGCACTGGGTAGCCTAGAATTAGGTGTGAGTGCATGACAAGGTATCTTTGTAAAAACGGATATGTTTGCGAAAGGAAGTTCACAAGATGATATTCCGGAGAATCGGGTTGGGGAGATGGGCCAACGTGATCATTTCTCGGATGAGGACTATGACTGTTTTGTCAATTAACCAATTCACCTCGGAGGGTAGTCCCATATTTGTACCGAATATTTTCGTAGTATATTTTCAAGAACAAATGCTTGCTTGAAAATGATTATTTTCTCATACATGGCTTAGGCAAGTGTGGAGTGAGTCTGAGGACTCGTGACATGGCAATCACGTGACATTCAAGTAGGATCATGTATTTACTTGAGTGTGTGTTTACTTTGGAGCACAGACCGCACTTAGTGGTGAGAAGCCCACTTGTGGCGATTCTCCACCGAGCTTTAGCTCACCCCGCCATGGATCCTTATTTTTACAGTACAGAGAGCTCGAGGAGACCCTCATTTCGAGGTTGATTTTGAAGAAGCCGGTTTGTGGTTTGATGGTTTTTGGACATAACATGTATTAGAATCTCAGATTTTAATATATGTTTGTATAAAACAAAAGTGTTATCGGGCATTGAATTATCGGGAGATAATTGAAGAATGGGGCTATGATAATTGATCTTATGAGAGTCGGGGTTTATGAGCCCAAGAGGCAATTTTAATTATGTTGGGATTATATTGCATATATTGGATTGTTTGGGACAGGATATGCAGGTTATTTACAAGAATTGTATTTGGGTAGAGCTCCCCGTACAAAGGAGACTCTGCCCGATTTTCTAAAGTGGCGCTGGCATCCGACATCCACTTGTTTTCCAGTTGATCGTAGTCAACGGACCCCCGTTGGGGCGCCACAGCCACGGTAACGGAGGCCTGGTTTGACCCGACGGTTTGGTATTCCGGGTTTGCCACAAAGGACGCGGAGGTCGGTTTACCCACGGTTTAGGATGAGTACATGGTACTAGCATAACGTTGGTTTATGTGGTATGGACGTTTTTGTTGATTTTCTAAATGTGGTATAACTATTTTAATACTACATTGGTGCATTTCATGGTTATTTTTATCACTTGATGACTATACATGTTTTTGTAAGCTATTTTATGTTGTGTACAATTCGCATTATGTTTTCTTAACATTGGGATTCGCTTAATTTGTTGAGCATGATCTCAGATATGTTGGACTCGGGGTAAAAGTTGGGTTTTGTGAAATGTTTCTAAACGGGGAACTTTACAAAGAGCTTAACTTTAAGGTTTTGAGAGTGGAGGTCCTATTTGAAACACATAAAAATGTTAGTTTTCCTTTTATAAACTATGCCACTCACCGAGATTTATTATCTCACATTATTGTTTTGTAAATCTGTCTCTAGGTCCGTACAAACAGTGAGGGCCTATTCGCGCCGTATTTGATCGCCGCTTCCTCCGCCACAAATTGTCGTACTTTATCACATTTATCTATTCCTCGAGTTTGTTATCAGACTTATTCATTTCTACTTGTACCTCTAACTACCTATATTCTTAGAACGCCCGACATTACTGGTTAAACTCATTGAGTTCCTTTATGTATGATGTGTTGCGGACCTACCCTTTGACAGGTCTACGTGGATTTATCTACATTCAGGTAATATAGCTGTTGCGTGTTTACTTTTCTTTAGCGCTCCCTTGTGCATTCCCTAGAGATTGTACAATGGACCCACTAGGCAGACCACCCGGTACCGAAGGGCATCCGGTCGGGTCCTATCACTATATGTGCCTTTCGGGTCGCGATCAGTACCGATGACAGACCGAACGCGATGCCCTCGAAAAACGTGTTTACTCCGACCGTTCAGCAAATTGCAACACTGCTAACTAGATTTCACGAGACGATTCCAACTGCAATCCGCTTCGCCATCCGAGATCTAGGAATTAATTATGGATTTTAACTCGTAATTATAATTTTGTAATCAAATACGATTTTGCCCTTTATTCCGTAATTTGGAATTTCTGTCTTACATTCTCACTTAAAAAGAATTTCGCCCCGAATTCAAGACAATCATATCACTCGCAACATTTAACCCTACACACAACCCTTGCTTGGTGTGTAACCGCTAACCTTCCATATCGCTAATTATCGATAATCCAATGGATCGTTAACTCAATCACTACGCATGATATCCATTTACCGAGCCCTTCGCTACCTCAACAACACCCAATGTACTTCCAAAGGGTATCCAAACCTCGAGTCATCCCCGACTACCACCAACTCTCAATCTACGTGATACCTTGTCCCCGTGTTTTCATCTCCGCCACATAACTTCCGCTTACACTTCAATCTCTTACATTTCCCTATCCAACTATGAGTCTTTAGCTTTGCATCGAAGTCCTAAAGACAACTCAACCCACGCTCACCAAGAGTAGTGAATGACCATACCGTGCACCCACACCCGACTCGACGGGATGTTACCGTGCACCCACACCCGACTCGACGGGATGTTACCGTGCATACGAACGCAATGATGTCATACTGTGACAACCAATCTCGGCCCACCACGAGCGACCCGAGATCTCACTCATAACTCAGATTCATCGTAATGATTCTCACCCTTCACCCTGGTGAAGAACATCCATACTTGGCTTCCAAAGGCCTTAACCTCTAAGCCCAAATCCAATGTCGTGGTCAGTATGACAATCCGGCCTAGGTCTCACTACACGACAACCCAATGGTCACCAACTCATCCATGTCAACCCGACATCAACAACCAATAGGTCTACCCCTAAGGTCCACAACGCCTGGCCAAGGCAACTCGATCCGTCCCGACTTCGACTCCACACTCCGCCCCCTTCCGGCCTAGTCAGATCACGGAGTGCTTGTATAGCACCTCAGAACCGAAACCGGGCTCTCTAACCCTTACTAGGTGTGGAGGAATGAACTGTGATACTCATGTCCTATGGCTAATCTGGACTCCGCATTGTCCCAAAGTCTCGGGGATCCCCGCCTCTCGTTAATCCACTGTGCTCAACTCGGCCCTAGTCCTGAAACTAGTGTGAAGCCATAAGTCTTCGCTCCTTCCCGAACTAGAGAAAGTTAATCCTCCTTCGCTACCAACACCCGCATCCCGAAAGGTTCCAATTATCCTTAATCTCTCTATGGTCGTACGCCCACATGGAGTCCATGTCCCGTAGGTGAAGTCCTACGATCCTATCCCGAATGGACAACTTCAATCCATCCTCGAATCTCCTGCAATACCCAGCCAATCCCAAGAAACTACGTATCTCGAAGATTGACATTCGGTCTCTCACAACACATCACTGCCTCAACCTTCTCTAGGTCGACTGACACTCATGGTGCTGACACCACGTGTCCCAAAAATCTCCCCTCAATAAGCCAAAACTCGCACTTACTGAACTTGGTATACAGCTGATGGTCTCTCAACAACTGTAACACAATCCTCAAGTGATACTCATGCTCCCACTCTGACTGTGTAAGACCCGAGAAATTCCAATTTCTGGAATAGGGGCAAAATCGTAATTTTGATTACAAAATTGTACTACGGGTTAAAACTGTAATTATTTAGATCTCGGATGACGAAACGGATTGCACCGTTGGAATCATCTCGCTAAATCTAGTTAGCACATAAAATTTCGTAATTTTCCGAGACAGTCGGAATTTACACGTTTTTCGAGGCATCGCGTTTAGGGTGTCAGAAATCGGCTGGCGCGACTTTAAAGCCACATATAACATGTACTCATGTACCATAAGTGGTATGAGTAGAAAAGGATGAAAATGGATGGCCGAGGTAGTGCCGACATCAACTGCAAAGGAGGGACGTAATTGTCATTTTGGAATATGATTTTAAGTCACTAGAAGACGAAATTCTCAATAGTGCTTCATCTCCTTCATTTAATCAAAGACAAAACGTGGGAGGTCATTTTGGGGGATCCAGTGGCTGGTTTTTTGAGAGGGTTTTAGAAAGAGAGGGTGCTTCTCTCTAAGATCCCGGTGATCTACGCCTGGATTTACTGAAAGCAAGAAGGAAAACGCTCTACGCGAGCGTGCCACGCTGCGGACCCCGGATTTGCGAAGTTTTGACAAACTCCAAGAGGTAGGATTTTCCTACTCTGCGTTTTTTATTCCCATTTTTAAGGGTTTTTCGATGTTTTGGTTGGTTTGAGGCCGCGAGGGGTTGCTTGACTCAGGTCCCAAAACATGGGACCGAACTCAGGAAATTTTTGAGATTTTCGATGGCCGTGACTGCCAGAAATTGTGGGCTGCTCGGGTCTTTTAAATTCCAAAATTGTATGCTTAAATCATGTATTTACAGGAAAAGGCCGGGAATGTGGGAGCCGCTGGATCGTCCAAAAACACGGACCGAATTATGGAAAATTTGAGACTTTTTGACAGCCGTGAACCTCCAAACCGCAGTGGGCTGTGGTGCTGAATTTATTGAATAAATTCTATTTTGGGGTGAGTAGGAGACCGGAAATGGGACGGAAATCGCTCCACCAAGAGGAACCGATGTAGGAAGCTTCGCGATGCTCGACTTGTTGCTTCGGGATCAGAAATACCAGGTGAATGGCCATAGTCCATGTATTATGACATTGAAATCGTGTGAACAATGGCTCGTGTGTGTACAAACAAATTTGAGAGTCGGGTCGATCAAGGAATTAATTGTGTTAATGCTAAATGTGTTAATAAAATGACACAATTACATGGAAATTAAATTGTATAAAGCTATTGAGATGATTTGCGATTTGGGTTTCCAATTGAGCTAAATCGCGATGTCGATGTTGGAATTACATGTAATCAGAGTCGATTGAAATATGCATGTTGACATATATGGTGTAATGATTTTGAAATGGCATAATGCATTCTTTCATATGCACCGGGTAGCCTAGAATTAGGTGGAGCGCATGACAAGGCATTTTGTAAAAACTAGATATGTTTGCGAAAGGAATTTCACGGTGATGATATTCCTGAGAATCATTGTGAGATGGGCCAACAGATCATTTCCTTGATGCAGTGACTCACATCAAGCTTCTTGAAGCCTCACCAACCAATTCACCTCTGAGGGTAGTCCTATATTTTACCGAATATTTCGGTAGTATATTTTCAAGAATGCGTTTTGTTTTTGAAAATGATTATTTTCTCATACATATTTTTAGTAAAGCCATGGTTACGTTAAGTGATCGCGATACTCGGTAATCATGCAGACATTCCATAGGATCATGTATTTACTTGAGTGTGTGTTTTCTTTGGAGCATTGCACTCCGTGACTCAGTGTGTGAGAAGACTTAGGGGCGATTCTCCCATCGAGCTTTAGCTCACCCCGCCGTGGACCCCCTTATTTCAAAAAAAGTGCACTGGCAAGAGCCAGTATGGCAGGCAGAGGAGCACATCTCACTCGAGGTTGATTTCAAGCAGTGCTTCTGCCATGGTCATGGTTTTGACATAATATGTATTAGAATTGTAGATTTTAATATATGTTGTATAAACAAAAGTGCTAATATTGAATTATCGGGAGATAATTGAAGAATAGTTATGATAATTGATTTATGAGTATTGGTTTATGAGCCTAAGAGGCAATTTGTACTTCATGTTGATATATATTGCACATATTGGATTGCTTGGGGATGTATATGTAGGTATCAGACTCGGCAGAGCTCCCGCACAAAGGAGACTCACGATTTTCTGGCAGGCCGCAACCCGACCACTTGTATTTCCCTCAAGGGTCGACGGTAGTCAACGGACCGGCTTCGGGCGCCACAGATCGGGAGTAGATCAAAATGTCATCCTCAAGACTACGACAAACTGATCTAGATAAGGTCGAACACCCCACATGAGGTCCATGAAGAGCCACGCGATTCACAATCCAAAGCGCATCATCAGAACTCAAAGTGCCCCAACGCGTCCCAACGCAGCCTAGTGGACATCCGTCTCCTTAACTCTCACCGATGACAAACTTTTCGAAGGCGGGCGCCCATCTCGAGACTCACACTCCTCCTCAACCGATCAAATAAATCATCGATCCTCTGACGGGTGTACCGATTCGATCATAACCCTACTTCACCTCGTCTATAGCCACTTCACGTACCGGCGGGTCTCGCTCTCTTCGCAACTGCAATGGGGAGCGCCCCATGGTGAAGTGCCTTGCCTAATAATCCCCTCATTCAATAGCCCTCAGAATTGACTCCTGGCCCTGCCAACTCAACCGAAGCATCCTATGAATCATAGAGATGGTTAAATACCGTGGTGTAACTCGATACAGGTCTACATCCCTATGTGGAGGTAGTCCGTAGCTCATCCGAAAATATTCGCACTCGCAAAACCACCGGCGTGCATCTAAGTCCGGGTCTCACCGCCCTTCAGGTAAGGCTCGCCAGCTAACTCCGCCAACCGCCCCAGCACTCGCTGGACTCATACCACCACGGGCAAAATACCGCGCTTGCCCCCTCTAAATACAACACGAGTACCGCCCCGCGTAGCGTAACTCTCCCGCCACACCGGAGCACAACCTCAGAATCGCCAACCAATCCATCCCAAGGATGACATCGAACTCGACATATCCATGTAATCCTCAGTCCATCAGGAGTAGAGTCCCCGAGATCTCTAACTCGCAATCTCCTACATATCGTACCTATTCCTCGCCCTAACCTTGGGAGAATTCATATGCAACGCTCCTCTAAGGTCTCTAGAGGTCCTTGCCCATTTCCACCATATTCGGCCCCATTCTCTAGGCTAGAACGCAGCCTGGGCCTATCCTCGTCGTGTCGAGGCAGTAATCTCCATAGCCTCTAACACTCTTCTCGCTTCGCATGAACCAATGGTCTACCACCATCTGATCTCTACCCCCGTGAAGTCGGAGGATGATACGTCCAAACCTCTCGAGGTTACTAGACTTCAAAATCCACCGCTATACTAGCCTGCGCAAGCAACCAGAACACTTACGACTTCTACGGCGCCCATGATCAAATACAAGCGGGCCGGTCAATTGTCAATGGTGCCCGACCAGCGCCCCGTGACGCCCTCTACGCCCCTCGCCCTCTATCACCATTTACACAATCAATACGGCAACAAAAATCAATTAATTTTTCATTTCAATTCGACTAGTAATGCGATGGCCGACACTACTGTGACTTACAACCATGAATTAACCCGTTCATTTCCATGGCAAGTAAATTCCAACCACTTAATTCATTTAATCTATAAAATTCCTGTGCTCTTTGCTCATTTCGAAGACTCCAAATCCCAAGGTCATAATTCTAACCTAGCATTCCACTCCCATTTTCCTATAATGCATCACACCACATGCATATAATTTCGTACGCAACTATCAAACAAGTCAAGTAATCACTTCATTTCAAAATGGTAGTTAATCCAATATGTGACTTCTAAGGCATGTAACCACAAATTTCGAGACACTAATCATACACATAACTCGTTGTATACGTAATCAATTCTCGCTTAAAATATTGTTTTAACTAAAATTTTATTTTCAAAAATTTTTGAAAATTTATTTTTCAAAATTTTATCAAAATTTATTTGATTTGATTTGATTTATTTGAATTTAATAAATATTATTTTAATTTTTTTCGAAAATTTTTTTATTTGCTAACGAACAGTTGTTCATTTAATGACTTTGCGAATGAAGATCGAGTCAACTCGTCTAAAATCGAGTCGAGCCGAGCCAAGTGCACCAGGCACTGGGAACTAGCCCAACCGACCCAACAAGACGCCTACCGCTAAGATCGGCACCCAGCCGAGCCTCACACTCACACAGGCTCTGCCATGCCATTCACATACAAGGCTCACGACGCCGATGTTTCCCTGTGGCCGCCATGGGCCACGTCACTGGGCGAGCTCATGCTATTCGCTCATGTGACCTGGGCTACCATACATCAAAAGGCCGCCGGGCCAGATATGCGCCCAATACTGCTCACGCAATACAGAGCGTCTCGCTACGACTACCATACACAGCCAATACGGCAATACATACCCACCATGGCGCCATAAAGACTCAAACAAATTATCAGCCTCCTCTGGCACGATACAAATTCAGACGGATCTCAAACAAGAATTTCGTAATACAAAGATTCACAGTAAATACGCCATTGCAACCTGCCAATCCAAGCTTTTATTCCTGCAATACACCCAAATTTCTTCCAACTCTTCCTATTGCAATATAAATCAACCTGGGCCGCAATACAAAAACCTTTCTCAATACAACTGGCAAAAGAGTCTCTTCAAAATAAATTTCGCACCATAAATTTTTTTTTCATTTTTCTCTTTTAATTAAAATTTTTTTCTCATTATTTCCAAAGAAATTAAAAAATCACAAAAATCACAAAATCATTTTTTTTTTCATTTTCTTGACACTCAAATAAATTTATAAAAATTTATTTCTCCATTTTCTTAAATTTATACCATATGAAACCTTAGGAAAATTGTTTTCCCACTTCATAACCAAATAAATTTATAAAATTTATTTTCCTTTTCCTTAGCCATCTAAAATTTTCTCCACCAAATAAATTTATAAAAATTTATTTTCTTTCCATTTTCTTCAAATTTTACCAATAAAATCTAAAATTATTTTCTCCTCCATATAACCAAAATAAATTTGAAAAATTTATTTTCTTTGCTTTAAAATTTCTTCTCACTCTCTTCCAACATCCCAAATAATTTAGTAAAATTTATTTCATTTAATTTTCTTCAAGCTTACATAATCGTGAAACCTTAAAATTACCTTCTTTCTCCACTAAACCAAATAAATTATGAATTTATTTTGGTTAATTCGTTCAAGTTTACACACTGTGAAATACCCAAAATGTTCCACACATCATCCTATGCTATCAACCAAGCATATCACCCATAAAATTCCAATCACATAACACCTACAATTCATGTTATGCACAAATCCGCATGCAAGCACACTTCACAAAAACTAATCACACAAACACACTAACACATGCATGCAAAGGTCCTAGTGTTGTCCCGATTTCCTAGGTAATCTCATACCTATACATATCATCAAACCACACCTAGTGGTGATGCTCATCCAATCCACGGCTTAAGCCCAAATTTTCTATCCACAGGTCCCATAAACCCATACTCCACACCACACACCCAAGGTGATGGATACCCAAACCCGAGCTCCCAGTATTCAGATACTCCAAGTTCTGACATCAAGCCGTGACGCCCAAAACTCCGGGGTCCGTTGACTACCCACTAACCCGCTGAATACAGTGGAGGTCGGGTTACCCGACGCCTACTTTATAGAAAAATTCGCAGCCCCTTCAGACGTGAGCCTACCCAAAATACAAAACCTGTATAAACCCGTCCCACCAACAATATATGCAAGAGTATATATTCAATACTACCTCACTTGGGCCCCATCAACTGTGCTCAACACATATATCCAGTCTATATCCAGTTCAGTCAGTTTATTTATACAACATATATTGTAAGATTTCAATTCTAATACATGTAATATCAAAGCCACACCCGCTTCTTACCCAACCTATGACGAACCGCTTTCACGACGCCCCCTATACTCTGAAAAAGTGGGGATCCCATCGACGGGGCGTAGCTAAAGCTCAAGAGGAGAATCGCCTGGCGGGGCTACTCACCACCTAAGCGCAAAGGCAATGTTCCACTTAAACGCCATTCAAGCAAATGCATGATCCTACTTGAATGTGCCTTACATGACTAACTCGTATCCCGAGTCCTCATCGACTCTCTCACACTCGCCTAAGCCTCAGATGAATTCATTGTTATTAGCTGGCAAATTCCTCCGGGCGAATATATATCAATCAGTCGCTCCGACGATTGATATATATTATTTGTTCGTGACTACTCCGATGAATAAATATCACCCGGGCCCGACGGTTGGATATATTATTGCCTGCGGACTACCTTCGAAGGAATAAATATCAACCGGGCCTCCGGACGCTGATATATTATTTAGTCGGACTCACCCTCCGATGATTGGGACATTTGCATTTTTCACTCCTCCGAACCTTTTTCTCTCTAGACTTAATTCATGAACTCACTCCTATAATCCTAGGGTGTCCTGAAGCATATGGAATGCATGCATTCCATTACAAGAGTAATCACATGCAAATATATAACATGAATATATTTACATAGAAATTAATCATAAACATGTTATGATTTTATCATTTCACATACACCAAAATTAGCTCATCAGCTTAATGTTCAAACACAAGCAATTCGATTCGAATTACTTAACCAAACACATAATTTCACGTGATTTACATTTTAGAAAACTATTTCCCTGAATAGTAACCTCGTTACTAGCCCTAAAAATCACAAATCTTCTGGCTCACTTAGTTGAACCCGGTTTCACTCATTTCCGGCCTCAATCCAATCAATATACACATCAACACACAAATACATGATTTCACACCAATCACAAAGGAGTACCCACCGCCGCCTCCATATTTCTCCCAAAAATTTATCAATTCGGTCCCATGTTTCGCGAGACCATCTAATGGCCTTATTCCCGCCTTTATCATTCAAGGCATTTTAATGCCAATTTCCACACAGCTCCACTTCGCCTGGGGCAGTCACATCCTAAAATCCCAAGAAAATTCACACCGTCCCATGTTTTTGGGGATCGATCAAACGTCCCTGGCCTCAAACTAAATCGAAACATCGTAAAACCCTTAAAATGGGAATAAAACACAAGTAGGGAGAAAATCCTACCTCTGAGTTGTCAAAAACTCGCAAACCCTGGTCCACGCTTTAGGCCCGCTCCGTAGAACGTTTCTCTTGACCTGGCCGAATCCAATCTAGCCCGATCACAGTATTTCGTATATAGTTTCACTCTCTTAATCACCATTTTTGGTCCTCCACGCCTACTGCATCTCCACTGTCTGAAAGTCATTGGCTTGTTTAAATGGAGAGATGAAGCACTATTCTCTAATTTGGCATCTAGCTTCATTAACATTCCAAAATTGACATTTATGTCCCTTTTTCTTCAAATTTGATCTAGATCACCTCACTGGCCCATTTTCATCATTTCTACTCATACTACTCTATAGGTACATGAGTACATGCCATATGTGCCTTTCGCCGCATCAAAATCGATTTACTAAGACCGAACGCGACGCCGCCGGGGAAAACGCCGACCAACGTTCTACAAGAAATTGCAATTTTACGTGGTTAACTAGGATTTCATATTTTACCCAACGGTGCAATCCGCCAGTTTCATCATCTGAGATCTAGGAATTAATTATGGATTTTTAACCGTAATTATAATTTTTCAGAATCAAAATTACGATTTCGCTTCTTATTCCGCATCAATTTGGAATTTCTCGGTCTTACAATTATTATCATGTAAAACCTAATAAATTAATGTAAAATATTGAATTTAAAGTGAATGTTAAAATTAATTTAATTAATTTGAAACTCATTTAGCCCATTATGGTCCAATAATAAAATGGTTATGTGACGCCTAATCTGATAAACATGACCGGATTTTATCGATTATATCTAACATAATTTCAATTTTTTAATGAGGTTTTATGACTCAACGCCATAATAACATCAATATTAAAGATAAATTTGAAATTAAATTAATGGTTATTACATTTAATTTAGTAGTAACATTAACACAATCATTTCTACGAGACTCGTTAGTTATTGAAAGTCTAAAGTTTATCAAACAAAGTTTTGATTGATGCATGTCTCTGTTATTTGATAAATTTTCTGATCAATTTTCCATGGATAGTGCATCACGGTACACGTGCCTAGAGTCCTGCTATGCGGCGATAAAGAGTCTACAAAGAGTTTTTCGTAGGGACTGTCAGGACTCCCACGATTTCACCTGTGGACTTTCCTCAGATAACATAGAAAACTCACTAACGCTATGGGTTACTATTCGAAGCCTTGAGTCGACTTCAAGGGACACTTTTCGTATCATGTTCAAAATATTAGTTTGTTATAAATATCTTGCTCAACGAAGTATTTATAATGGAAACTAGAATATTGTTGCAATATATAAACCTACTTATTGCATATTTTTGATCGTTGTTTTTTTTTTTTTAAATTTCGTATAAAATGACATCCTTTAATCCTCTAGTTACCCCTTTAAGTAAAACTATCGAATGGAAGTAGAGCATTTAATCTATGGAAAACCGATCTTTATATCGGGCTCTTGTTTTTTTTAGAGAACTCGAATTTGTCACATAATCAGACACTCGAAAATATACTCCTACCAAGCAAGATGTTTAGATATTTTGTGGTGCATAATTTGAATTTTTTCAGAATTAAATACAAAATGTGAAATCTGAGAAACCTTGAAATAAGTAAGGGTAAATTTGTAATTTGTCAAAACGTGGACACAAAAGTCATAAGATAAAAAGATGTGAGGCGATTATAGAAATAACAGAACCCGTGATAAAGAAAAGAGTTGAAGGACCAAAGTGTAATAAAATGAAACTTAAGTCAAAAGAATGCATTTTTGTGGCCAAACATGGCCTTAACTCTAAAATGAGGATAAGACCAAATTGGTCTCTCATTATGGGCATTTTGGAGGTTCATACGTGAAGGGAGAAGAAGAAGAGGAAGCCAAGAAAGGTTTGGATACTAGTTTGATTTATATGAATGGTTTGAATTTGCTTGGGTTTTGTATGGATTTAGTTTGCTCTATTTTTAGGGTTGGAAGTTAGAATCTATCCCTAACCCTAGATTACTTGAAAGTTGGGCTGTAATACCCTATTTATAAGATGAGGCTTAGAGATTCTCGTTTATGGTATATGGATATATGGCTAACTCTAACTTACAAGTATTTGAATTAGGATTTGGAAAAGCCTAATTAATTCTATGTTTGGTTTTGCTGGGTTAGAATATGTATGACCCGAAAATTTCAATTTCGAATAAGGGCAAAATCGTAATTTTGATTACAAAATTATAATTACAGTTAAAAGTCCGTAATTAATTCCCTAGATCTCAGATGATCTAAACTGATTGCAATCGCTGAATCGTTCTCACGAAATCTGGGCTAGCACGAAAAATTTCGCACACCTACGAGACAATGACGGGCATCGCCGAGGCATCAAGCCGTGTCAGAATCGATTTTCGATGCGATTTAAAGGCACATATAGCATGTACTCATGTACCATAAGTGGTTTGAGTAGAGAAATTATGAAATGGATGGCCGAGGTAAAGCCGAACGCCAAACTGGTAAAAGAAGAAAATTCAATCAATTAAATGAGATTATGAACTAGAAGACAAAGGCCACAAAGCAGCCTCTTCTTCAACAGGTCCAAAAGAGTTGAGCCGAATTATTTTTTGCAGCAGAGAAGCTTGCTTCTCTAGATTCGCTGCAGATCCAACCGTCTAAGCAGCCTTCGGTGCAAGAGGGAGAAACGCTTCACGCGGCTGTGCCACGCGTGACCCCGGCTCATAGCTGACAACCCAAGAGCAGTAGATTTTCTCCTACTATGCTTTATTCCCATTTTTAAGGGTTGATGTTTCTGCTAGCTCGAGGCCGCGAGTAGGTTGATCGGTCCCAAAACATGGGATCTTAATCAGGGAATTTATTTTGGGATTTTCTCTCTGTGGCCGTGGATCGCCTATGCGGATGTTAGGGCCGTTTGGTTGTGATGGGTGTTAATTTGTGCATTAAATGCTGTTTGATATGCTTTGGGGCCGAACGGTCAGATCGCGGGTTCACTAGCGACCGTGTTTTTTGCGGATTTTCCGGGAATAGTAAACGAGGGTTTCACTATTCTCAGATATAGTGTTCTAAAATTTCATATTTTAATGAAAGACGTGTTGGTTGTTACTAAATTAAATTATCATGATCATTAGCCCAAGTGAGCTAATTTTGATATGTGATTTAAAGTTTTATAAAGTGTAAATATATTCACGATATATATTCAGACGCGATTTAGATCGACCGAATCGCATACATGCATTCCATATGCACTGAACATCCTAGGAATATAGGAAATGGAGTGCAAGAGATGAGTCTAGAGAAACAAGGTTCTGAGGGTAGTCTTAAAATGTAAATTCATCTGAGGGTCCAAACTAACATATCAACCGTCTGAGCTACCAAATTTCGATATTTATTCATCTGGGAGGGTAGTCCATTAAATCTAAAGAATATAATTTAACCGCCGGAGCGGTCTGCTTGATATTTATATTCATCGGAGGGTAGTCCACAACACCAATATATCAATCGCCTGAGCTACCCAATTGATATATATTCACTCCGGGAGGGTTGCCCACTAATAAATTCATAATTCTTCATACGAGGCTTAAAGAGAGCGTGGAGAGTAGCTCGGGCGAGGGTCGGATCCGAAGCCGGGTCACGAGATATCCAAGCAGGATCTACATTTGCTTCTGAAGGTTTGTTTAAAATTCAAACATCAAGACTACACTTAGGTGGTGAGTACAGCCACTTGCATGCATTCTCCTATCGAGCTTAGCCTCACCCCGCGTGGGATCCCTGTCCCTTCACAGCACAGGAGCTATGGCAGCTATTATTCATCCTAGAGATCATGGATTAAGAAAAGCCATTGTGGCTTTGTGGCTTCTGATTTATATCTACATGTATTAGAATTTTCCCTAATTTTAATATATGTTGTATAAGAGTAAAACATTTGAACTCTTGTAACTATCAAGAGAATACTTCATGGTTGGTGAGATGTATTACAGGGATCATCAGGGCCTAAATTATCGTGATACTCATGGATTTGATCTTCTGGATATATTGAATATAAATTGGATCAATGGGATGTGTTTCATGCGGTGTATTTTAATTGGGTAGAGCTCCCGCATAAAGGAGACTCGCCCGATTTTCTAAAGTGGCGTCTGCGTAATCTGATCTCCACTTCAGATTCCGCGGCCGACGGTAGCCAACGGACCCTGATCGGGGTGTCAAGGTATCACATTCGGGGAGTTGTTTTCGTGATGCTTTGGAGTACTTGAGGCTTTTGGTTGGGTTTTTAGAAAAATGGACAAAAAACATAAAAAAACTAGGCAATGCTGATAGGTCTATTGCGCATAGGACCCTCAAGGCAAATAAGGTCCTCACCACGACAGCTGGCCGAAGAGGATTTTTCCATCTCAAAGTTCGCATAAGCAGTAGCTAGCGCCGCAGCCGGTGGCTTCGCCGCTGCATAGCCATTGTTCACACAAAGATGGTACTGCCGCTTTTTGGTTTTGCTTTGTTATTCCGCTGTCTAAAGACTCGTCTATCGACTAATGAGACTCCTATAAGTGTATGAAAGATCCATACATGCCTGTAAGGTCAAGGAAACAGAGAATTAGACCGTACTGCAAACGATGTTGGCAAACGAATAATTCCTATGCGATAAGATGCGAGTTCTGAGCACATATTATTATAGGACTGCGTAAGACCAGATATTGAATGACATGACACTTTTGTTACATGGGCAGCACGCTCTCCGATCGTTGCTTACATAAGCAGTACTTACACTCGCTACGTGGGGCGCATGTCTCGATTAGTTTCCCAAGATCTCCGCCAGTGCAACGCACTCTACATGGGCGCATGTCTCTGGACGTTACTTAAGACTTTGCTAGTGATATGACACTTCAGAACGCGGGGCGCATATCAGATAGTACTGCATCTGACGCTTCCTTCGACACTCTTACTTTGTGCTACTTACACCTTAGTAATGGCATCGCATATCCGAGTACTTATTATGTTGTGTCCCACTCATTTCTTATTATTGGTCTAGGTAGTCAAACAATTATATGATAAGAGTCCTAATAATGGAATAAGAGAAGTAAAGTATATCGTTATGCTTTGAATGTACCACGTGCCTCCGTACTAATATAAGTCCGTGGAGGTACGCAAATTCTATATATATATATACATATATATATATATTTATATATATATATATATATATATATATATATATATAGATAAGTCTGTATGTATATAGATATATCTATATAGATATATACATATCTATATATATATATATAGATATCTATATATATAGATATGTATATATCTATATGTATATATCTATATATATCTATATATATATATATATATAGATTTATATATCTATATATAAATCTATATAGATATCTATATATATAGATATGTATATATATCTATAGATATATCTATATATTTATATATATAGATTTATATATAGAGTAGATATATATATATTTATATATATGATAATTATATATATATATATATATATAGTTATCTATATATAAATATGTATATCTATATAGATATCTATATATACATATCTATATATATATATATATATCTATATATATATATAGATATATAAATCTGTATATCTATATATATAAGATATATATATCATATATATATAGATATCTATAGATATATATATATATATATATATATATATAGATACTATATATAGAGAGGTCTATATATAGATATATACATATTTAGTAGCATATAGATAGTCTATATTCTTACATATCTATATATATAGATATTTATATATAGATTTATCTATATATATAGATATATAAATCTATATATAGATATTTATATATAGATGGTAGAGAAAAAGGTGGTAGAAAGTAGAGTCTATATATATAAATATGTATATATCTATAGAGTTATTTTATATAGATATCTATATATATATATATATATATATATAGATATATACATATCTATATATATAGATATCTATTTGTAGATATATATATATATATATATATATATATATATATATATATATATATATATAGATATCTATATCTATATATATATATATATATAAATCTATATATAGATATCTATATATATAGATGTATATAGATATATCTATATAGATATATACATATCTATATATATAGATATCTCTATCTATATATATAGATTTATATATATAGATATCTATATATATAGATTTATATATGTAGATATATCTATATAGAATAGAGAGAGTATAGATAATTATATATATTTATATATATATAAATATATATAGTTATTCATATATATATATATATATATATATATATATATATATATCTTTGTGACGCGCCAAAACTCCGGGGTCCGTTGATTACCCGCCAACCTACGGACATAAGTGGAGGTCTGGGTTACCCGACCAAGATTTCCTTTAGGAAAATCTGCAGTCTCCCTTTCAGACGGAGCTCTACCTAAAAGAAGATTCGGTGACATACTGCCCCAAACAAACACGATATGCAATATATATCCAATACGGCCACTTGGGTCCATAAATAGTACTCATAAAATCAATTATCATAACTATTCTTCAATTATCTCCCAATAATTCAATAGTTGATAACACTTTTGTTTTATACAAAACATATATTAAAATCTACAATTCTAATATATGTTATGTCCAAAAACCATCAAGCCATAAACGCTAAAAATGGATCGCCTTCTCGACAGCCCTCAGACTAAAATAAAGGGGTCCTATCACGACGGGTGAGCCAAAGTTCAAGAGGAGAATCGCCTCAAGTGGGCCACCTACCACCTAAGGCAAAGGTAATGCTCCAAAGTAAACACACACTCAAGTAAATACATGATCCTACTTGAATACATGATTACCCCATGTCACGAGTCCTCATCGACTCACCTTCACACTCTGGGCTCTGCCTATGGCGAGAAAATAATCATTTTCAAAACAAACTTTGTTTTGAAAATATACTACCAAATATCTTGGTGAAAATGGGACTACCCTCCAGGTGAATTGGTCATGAGCTCAAAACAAACATGGTCCTCATCCGAAATGATCCGTCGCCCATCTCCCAAACCCACCTCCGGAATATCATCCCGCGGAAATTCTTCGCAACTATATCCGCTTACAGTGTCACCTTGTCACACTCACACTAATTCTTGGTTACCTTAGTACGCGATATGAAAAATGCATTATGCCATTTTCAAAATCATTTACACAATATGTCAATACGATATTAATCAACTACAATTACACGTTACGTGAATTCAACACATCAATCATCACCCAATTTAGCCTGACCGAAAATTCATAATTTCATCTCCAATGGCCTATGCTCACAATTATATTCCATATAATTGAGCAAATCACAATTTTTATTCTAATATCTCTATACACACAATTATATTCCCTATAATGCACCTCATGTTAACTTCTCATTACATTAACCTATTGATTTCTACACCACACCAACTCGCTTCTATCTATTTACATGTTCATACCAAAACACATGGATCGATTTTATCTAATTTATAATGATCTGTGGATTTGATTTTAATAAATTCCGAACCTGTGCCATAGTATCATCTACAAGTGTTTTCATTTGGCCCAATCTCGCTGTAATTTCTTTGAACCGACTTTCTACCATTTTCATATGCCTATCAAAACAACACTTTTACAATCCATATGTTCGCCTGTTAATATTTCAAGATCGTCATCATGCCCAAAATTCCAATCCCACAATTCGTCCCATGTTTCGGGATTCCGATCCTACGCCCATTCTCGCGCTTTTTTCCATACAAACATATGATTTAAAGCAACATTTTAATACAAAATCTCCAACACAACAAATTTCACAAATTCCGGCACACACGGATATGGAAAATCCCAAGAATTTCTAACACCGTCCCATGCTTTGATCCATCAAACGCTCCTCACGCCTCAAACCAATTCTAAACATCGAAAAACCCTTAAAATGGGAATAAAACAAGTAGGAGAAAATCCTACCTCTCGATGCTCAAAAACTCGCCGCGAAACTCGTGGTCCACGCTGAGTCACCCGCAGAGAACGCTTTCCTCTCGTCTACGAACCAACTACCGGATCGCATTTCAGATATAAGAGGTCCTTCTCTAACCCTCCTCCATTTTCGCGCTTCGTGATCGAAAAATCTTTGCTTACAGACTTAACAAAGTGGGATAAGTGTCTCGAAAAACGTGCCGACTCGACCGCTTCGTGAAAATTACGAATTTTACGTGCTCACTAGATTTCGCAGACGATTCCAACCCGTATGATCCGCTTCGGCTATCCAAGATCTAGAGAATAAATTACGATTTTTAAATCGTAATTACAAATTTGTAATCAAAATTACGCTTTGCCTCTTATTCCTTAAATTGGAATTTCTGTCTTACATCTATATATATATAAATATGCATATATCTATATATATAAATATTTCATATATATATAGATGTATATATATATAGCAGTATATATATATATATATATATATATATATATATATATATATATAAGATATATATATATAGTTATCTATATATATAAATATGTATATATTCGTATATAAATCTATATATAGATATCTATATATATAAATCTATATATATAGATGTAATAGGGCCACCCCGGCCCATCTCGACGAGGCGTGTCCCATCACAAAGAGGCATGTCCCTTTCGCCTTTTCGCTTCTCCGCGCAGCCTGGACCCAGCACTGACTTATCACCGGTAGACACTAACCAGCCTACTGTACCCCACTGCAGTGGTAGGGAGAGTGCTCCCATTTCAATAAGTCCTCGTCTGCCCGAGCCTCACTGGCGAAAGAAAGCGCAAAGTGACACGCCTCTATGTGCTGAAAGGATTGGCCGAGCGGGCCGTGGGCCGGCCCTTACAAAAAAAGGCGCCTATATCACAGTCCTCACCCCCTCGGCCCATCTCGACGTGAGGGTCGGTGTCCAAATTCACTGTGCTATCCCCCTGAACTTCAGGGTTTCTTCTACTCCGTGGCTCGAACTGGGATCAGCCTAGCCCAGGTGATCTATCTCAGTTAGCTCCCACTACCAACCTGGCATGCCAGAAGGCCCCACCCCCACCACCCGACGGCACACCCACCACAAAGCATCCCCCAATTTCAAAGTTTAGCTGGCCCGCGGTCGAACCCTGACTACGAACCAGGACGATTCGAGGTAGCTTCCCACTACCAACCCGGCTAGCTCGGCTGCAGCTGAACTACTCCTCGAATGGGCACCTGCTCATGGTCCCGCGTCGAGCCCACGAGCGGTAAAAGAAACCCCCTGAGCTGTAAGGGAGTTTTTGACCACCTCTGAGGCCAGGTGGGGCCCTTACATATATAGATATATCTATAGATATTGGTGCATAGATTTTATATATATTTATATATATATATATAGGAGCATCTATATATAGATTTATATATCTATATATATATCTATATCTATTTATAGATATATAAATCTATATATAGATATCTATATATATATATATATATATATATATATATATATATATATATATATATATATATATATATATATATATATATATATATATATATATATAGATATGTGGCAGGCCTATATAGAGAGAGTTTATATACATCTATAGATATTCATTTATAGATTATATATTTATATATATAGATATCTATATCTATTTATAGATATATAAATCTATATATAGATATTCTATATATATATATATATAAATATAGATAGATATTTTATATATATAGATAAAGGTATATATATCTATATATAGATATATATAGATTTTTTTATATATCTATATATATATATATAGATATGTATATATAGATATATACATATATATATATAGATAATTTATATATATATATATATATATATATATATATATATATATATGGTAGTATATATATATATATATATATATATATATATATAGGTAAAGTTATTCAAGTATATATAAATATGTATATATCTAGCAGGTGATATAATTTATATATAGATATTATATATAAATTTATATATAGATGTATATAGATATATCTATATGTATATTTATATATAGATTTATATATATTTATATATATATATATATATATATATATATATATATAGATATCTATATATAGATTTATATATTTTATATAGATATTTATATAGATATGTATATATCTATAGATATATTTCTTATATACATCTATATATATAGATATGTATATACATCTATATATAGATATATAGATTTTTATATATCTTATATATATATAGATATGTATATATATATATATATAGATATGTATAGATATGTATATATATATATATATCTATATATATATATATATATATATATATATATATATATAGATATATATATATATATGGCAGCAATTATATAGATATATAGATTTATATATTTATATATATATATATATATTTATATATAGATATTTATATATTCATATAGATTTATATAGATATACCTATAGATATATTTATATACATATGCACTTATCTATATATATATATATAGATATGTATATATCTATATAAATTCCTCACAAGACGCCATGTGACTTATATATAGATATGTATGTATATATATATATATATATATATATATATATATATATATATATATATATATATATATATATATATATATATATATATATATAAATATAAATTCGCTTAAAGACTACTGGCAAGACTTATATTAGTATTGCAGGTGAAGCCCCAAAACCTCGGGGTCCGTTGACTACCCGTCAACCTCATGATCATAAGTGGACGCCGTTACCCGACGTCACTTCAGAGAAAATCGGGCGTAGTCTCCTTTGTAATGGGAGCTTCACTCTAAATTACAAACCCGCATATAACCGTCCCAAAGTTAGCCCAATATATGCAATATATACATCAACATATCCAATATGCATACTAACTATATATATTCCATGGGGCTACAAGAGTTACAATATCTTCACTCTTAAACAATACATATATTAAACTTAATTAGTTCTAATACATGTAAACATCAACAAAGCCACATTCACCTCTTCTTCTAGAACTCAAATTTCAGATCGAACCGTCTCCTCGCACGCCTCCCGACTGTAAAAGCGGGGATCCCACAACGGGGCGAGGCTGTGCTCAAGAGGAGAATCGCCCCTAAATGGGCTACTCACCACCTAGCAAAGTAATGTTCCAATTAAACACACATCTCGCAGTGTATGATCCTACTTGAATGTCTACATGACCAACTCAGATCCCGAGTCCTCACCGACTCTCTCACACTCGCCTAAGCCTCATATGAGAATTATTATATTATTAGTGGACAACCTCCGATGTATATACTCACCTGGGCCGCCCGACGATTGATATATTATTTGTTTGTGGACTACCCGATGAATATATATCAATCGGGCCATCCGACCTGCTGATATATTGTTTGTCTGTGGACTACCCCTCCGATGAATATCAATTCGGGCCGGCCCGACGATTGATACTATTTGTTCGACTAATCGGTTATTTTATATTTTAGACTACCGAACCATTTTTCTAGACTCATCTGATGCACTATCTCCTATAATCCTAGGATGTCTAAAGGCATATGGAATGCATAAAGCGCCCAATATTAAACTTAATCACATGCAAATATATAAACACGAATATACCGCATAATCCAAATCACACAATCATGTTATGTAATTATACATTTCATCACATCAAAATTAGCTCACTTAGGCTAATGATCAATCACAAGTAATTCAATTTGAATCACTTGACCAAACACATATTTCACAAAATATATTTTGAAATGACTGCTTCGAATAGTGAAACCCCGGTTACTATTCCGAAAATCACAACTCAACCCGCTCACTAGTGAACTCCGCAATCCACGGCCATTCCCCGGCCTCAATCAAACCAATACATGATTAACAGTAAATATTTCTTGAATTAAACACCCAAATGAAATTTCTCTAAATTTCTCAAGGCTACTACCAACCAAGAAAATCTCAGCACAAATTCGGTCCCATGTTTGGGATCGATCAAACGGCCCTCACGGCCTCAAACCAACCGAACATTAGTAAACATTTAAAATGGAATAAAACCCAAGTAGGAGAAAATCCCACCAAGGAGTTTGAAGAAACTCCCGATCCCGAGTCCACGCGCGTCGCCCGCTGTGAACGCTTCTCCTTCTGTCCCGGCACCACTACGGATTTGTCACAACGAGAGTAAGTCGAGACCTTCTCTAGAATCTCCATTTCCGTTTGCAAAGAGCCACCGACCTCTTTCTCCTTCTAATTCACGTTTTCTTTAGTTTAAAATGGAGAAGATGGTCATGTACACTATTTCGCCTTTTAGTCACTTAAACATTTATGAAAATGATGCTTATGTCCTTCTTTTCGTGATTACATTCCTGCACTACTTCTACTCAGCCCATTTCATCGTTTCTTCACTAATAATCTACTTTATGGTACATGAGTACATGCTATATGTGACTTTCGTCGCATCGAAAATTGTTTTACGGCACCCGAAACGCGATGCCTCGAAAAACGTGCCGATTCCAACTGTCTCGGAAAATTACGAAACTTTACGTACTGGCTAGATTTTGCGAGACGATTCCAACGGTGCAATCCGTTTTGTCATCCGAGATCCAGAGAATTAATACGATTTTAACCGAAATTACAATTTTCAGAATTTGGAATTACGATTTTGCCCTTGTTCTAGAAATTGGAATTTCTGTCTTACAAGAGGTAATCTGTGAGGTACATTCAAAGCATAACGATATACTTTACTTACTCTTATTCATTATTCGCACTTTATCATATAATTGTTTGACTACTCTGCACTAATAATAAGAAAATGAGTGGACACAACATAATATAAGTACTCGAATGTACTGATATGATACTAAGGTGTCGAACACAAAGTAGAAGTGTCAAGAACTCGGACGGAGTACCTATACTGACGTGATCCCGCCCACCTTACGAAGTGTCATATCACTAAAGGTGGAGCCGGGCACCGACCAAAGACGTGTCTCGCCCATGTAATGGGCGCGCAGACTCAAATAGGAGTCAAGCACCACCCAGAGACATGCCCGCCACGAATGTATGTCGTAGCACTAGCAAGAGTACCAAAGCACTGATCGGAGACGTGCCTGCCCATGTAACAAAAGTGTCATGTCATTCAATATCTAGTCTTACGCAGTCCTATAATAATATGTGCTCGAACCTACCATCTTATCATAGGGTATTACGTCACAACATCTACGCGAGGTACGGCCCAATTTCTCTGCTTCGACCTTACAAACATGTATGGATCCTTCATACACTTATAGGGTCCTCATTAGTCCAATAGACGAGCCTGGAGCAAACTGTAATAACAAAACAAAACCAAAAACACTCCGCACTTTCCATGCCGTGAACAATGGCTATGTCGGCTGGCCCTCGTCGCGGCATCGCTTATGCCGCGGCGAACCCGAGGATGGGAAAAATCCTCTTCTCGCCACGCCGGTGGGACCTTCGCCGCGCTGGTCCTATGGCCGCACAGAAGACCTCGACATTGCTCGATTTTTTTTTTTATCATTTTGGTCAGCATTTTCTAAAAAACCAACCAAAAGCCTCAAATACTCCAAAAGCATCACCAAAACAACTCCCAAATGTATTCTCGTGACACCCCATCCCGGGGTCCGCGACTACCCGGTCAACCCGCCGGAATACAAGTGAGGCCTGCTACCCGACGCCACTTTAGAAAATCGGGCAGAGTCTCCTTTGTACGAGGAGCTCTACCCAATTAAAATACCTGCATGAAACCTGTCCCAAGCAGTCCAATATATTCAATATATCCAAGAGATCAAATCACATGAGTAATACGGCCATTTAGGCCCACAATGATCCCTATATCACATACTAAATCCATGAAGTCAACTATATACCCAATAGTTACAAGAGTTCAAATGTTTTTATACAAATATATTAAAATTAGGGAAAATTCTAATACATGTAGATATCGCAAGCCAAAGCCACAATCCCATTTTTCTTCTAATCCATGGTCTCTAGGATGAGTCTTCCTCGCACGCTCCTCGCATCAAGGAAAAGGGGATCCCATCGACCCGGGTGAGCTAAAGCTCGCAGAGAATCGCCCTGCCGGGCTACTCACCACCTAAGTGTAGTGCAATGTTCCACTTTAATAAACATTCAAGCAAATGCATGATCCTACTTGGAATGTCTACAGGACCAACTCAGATCCCGAGCCCTCACCGACTCTCTCACACTCGCCTAAGCCTCGTATGAGAATTATTAATTTATTAGCCCTCCGATGAATAGTTATCTATATATATAAATATGTATATATCTATATATAGATATCTATATATATTATTATCTATATATATATATATATTATAGCCTATATATATATATAGATATATAAAATCTATATATCTATATATATAGATGTATATACATATCTATATATATAGATATCTATATATAGATTTATATATCTATATAGATATATCTATATATTATCTATATATATAGATATAAATCTATATATAGATATCTATATATATAGATGTATATAGATATATCTATAGTTAGATATATACATATCTATATATATGATATCTATCTATAGATATATATGTGACGCCCAACCCGGTGTCCGCTGACCACCACAACCTCATGGAATCTACGTGTCTCACATCGCGGTACGTACATGTGTAAACCAGCCCGATTGGGCCCGTATATCCATTCAACACAATTATATATTTTACACAAAATTGATTTATTACAATTTTTGTTCAATTACAATTTATACAAAAATGGGTCTCAGCCCAAAATTTCTCAAAAAATGTAAAATACGTGATAAAGTGCCATCTCGGGGCCGTTTCTTCGCCTCTAAAACCCAAGGTCCCATCCCCAAGCCGCCTTCTGCACCTAAAAATATCCCACTACTCGGTGAGCAAAGCCCAGTAGTGGAATTTCCCTACTTGGGTTACTCCCCACCTAAGTGCAATGCAATGGCACACCAAACATACAACACATGCTAATATATCACTCATGCATATATTAACAATTTTAAGTCCCATACATCATGTTATTCAGTTTATAATAATAACATAAACTTAGCTCACATGGGCTAAGGCACAATCCGGCAGTCCATCTTGGAACTGCCTACAACATCACAATCAGCATGTTATTTTCTCATAGCAACAACACACATCACACAATCACACAAACAGTCCGTGGACTGTCCAAACACTAGATTTTCTAACTCCTGGCCCAAAGCTTTTGAACCGAAACCACGCCATCCGTGCCTCAACAAATCCCTATCCATTACAGCCCTTAAGCAAAAGTAAAGCAAGTAGGGAGAAAACCCTACATTCCCTGAGTTTGTCGAAACTCCCAAATCTGCACTGCACGTAGCCTCGAATGCGGTAACTGCTTCGCTAGCTAGCCGACGGTCCGATCGTTGGGATCTAGAGAGAAGCCGACTTTCTCTCTAAAAACCAAACCGAAAATGGCTAATGGATATTTTGTTTTCCTTTCTCCCCACGTTTTCTTTTCTTTTCTTATTTCATTCCCATTCGTTTTCTTTATGACATCACTTTATATGGCTCAAACATGAGCTATGGGATCCATTTCCGCACACATGGCTAATTGTGAGCCATTCTTTCCATGCCAAGTGTCACTTTCGTGTGGCATGTGGCATTCCCAACCTTGCCATATTTGTCATCCCACACCCCACGCCTCGAAAAACGGGAAATCCCGACCACTTCTACCAACGAAATTCCCACCGTAGCTAAATTTCGCGAGACGAGTTCAACTGAGAAGTCCGCTTCACATCCAAATCTAGAAAATTCGGATTTCAACTAAATTACCGTCTATCCTTCCTCAGAAACTGATTCTCCTCTGGTTCATTAATATATATAGAGAGAGAGTATATATATATATATATATATATATATATATATATATATATATATATATATATATATATATATATATATATATAGATATCTATATATAGATTTATATATCTGCAAATAGATATAGATATATATATAGATATATAAATCTATATATAGATATATATATATATATATATAAATATATATAAATCTATATATAAATATCTATAGATATATCTATATACATCTATATATATATATTTATATATATAGATATGTGACGCCCCAAAACTCCGGGTCCGTTGACTACCACAACTCATTAATGTTAAGTGGAGGCTCAAGTTATCCGACGCCACTTTAAAAATCTACAGAAAGCTCTCCTCTTTGTACTGAGCCTCTACCCACTAAAATACTCAGATAAAACCTGTCCTGCCAAATTCACAGCATTCAATATATCCAAGAGATCAATCACATATAATACGCCACTGGGCCCACAACGATACTCATAATGCATACTAACTATGAATTCAACTATATACCCACAGTTACAAGAGTTCAAACGTTTTTTGTTTTCTTATACAACATATATTAAAATAGTAAAATTCCCACACATGTAGATATCGCTTGCCAAAGCCACAATCCCGCTTTCTTCAACGACGGCTTCTCGTGATGAAAGCCAGCCTTCTTCAGACGCCCCTCGCACCCGCAGTGGGGACTACTGATGACGAAGCAAAGCTCGCAGACGCTTGCAGTTACTACCACCTAGTGCAAAAGGCAATGTTCCAAATTAAACAAATATTCAGCGAGCGATCTTACTTATCAAACACATGACCAATTCAGATCTCGAAATTTCGTCGGTTTCCCCACACCCCGCCTGCCTCGTACGAATTATCATTTTATTAGTGGGCAACCCTCCGATGAATATATATCAATTGGGCAGCTCCGACGATTGATATATATTAATTGTTTGTGGACTACTCTCCGATGAAATATATATCAACCGGGCATCCGACTTCAGCTGATATATTATTAGCTTGTGGACTAATCGATGAATAAATATCAACCGGGCCGTCCACCTGGCCATATATTATTTAGTTGGGATATCTTCCTGATAATAAGACACCGCCCCGACGGCCGATATATTATATTTAAGTTCGACTACCCTCCGAACACATTTAATATTTAGACTACCTCCGAAATCACTCTCTAGACTATTCACGCATCAACTCCTATCATCCTGCATTGTTCCAAGGTAGCATGAATGGACGTGATGCCACTTCCAATTAGCCTACCACATGGAATATATAAATATGAATATACTCGCATAAAAATTAAATCACACAAACATGTTATGTAATTATCATTTCACACATCAAAATTAGCTCTTTACTATCAAATTAAATATCAAGCAATTCGATTCGACTATTTAACCAAACATAATTTCAATGGTAAATATATTCTATAAACACTATTTCTGAATAGTTGAAACCCTGCTTAATATTCCCGAAAATCACAAATCAACCCGGCTCACCTCAGAACCCAACCACCCGCCTACCCCGCCTAATCCATACCAAACACATCGACATTTACGGCCCATTTTCACAAACCCTGATTAAGCTAACAACCTAAACCCAACAAAGGTTGTCCACGGGCAGCTCACTTGTCCAATCTCTAAGCCACTTTAAACTGAATTTCTACCCACACGTCTCAGAACACCAAAGCATAATTTATTGAATAAATTATCACAAAGACCCATAACAGTCCGTAACAGTGTCTAGATTGCCCAAATCGGCTCCCAAAAATTCTAACACTTCGGTCCCATGTTTTAGGGCCGATCAAGCGGCCCATTCCCGGCCTTTATCATCTCAAGCATGCATTTTAATACCAAATTCCACACAAACAGCCCACTGCTCCCGCATCACCCGCCAACTCCAAAAACTTAAGAGGGGCCTCACATGGGTCTTCCATGTTCGGGACCGATTAACAAAATTCTCACTCTGGGCCAATATCACGGAACACTAAAATCTTGAAAATGGGAATAAAACATTAAGGTAGGAGAAAATCCCACTCTTGGAGTTGTCAGTAACTGCAGTCCTCGGGTCCATCAAGCAGAGTTTGCTCACAGAGAACGTTTTCCTTCTTGTCTGCTGAACTAAATCCGATCACGTGTATTTCTCAGAGAAGAAGACCTTCTCTCTAGAAAACCCATCAGCTTCATCGCATCTCCACCGAAATGAGCTCCCAATGCTTTTCCTTTCGTCAGCTGTAGAAGAAGGAGAACTATTCCCTATTATGTCATTTAGCACCAGATTTAGTTATCGAGCCTTATATAACTTTTTCTGCTTCTGTGATGGATTTCTCATTATGTCGCCAAGCCGTCTACTATCATTTCATCATACCATTTATGGTACATGAGCAGCATAAAGAGATGTATTGTCGCATTTAAAATCGATTTATTTCAAGACAACGCGATGCCTTCGAAAAACAATATCTATAATCGCCCCAAATTGCAATTTATTTGCTAATCCAGATTTCCGATTTAACGGCGTAACCATCATCTCGAGATCTAGAGACACTGAGGCTTAACCCGCATCATATTCTTTGTAATGTTCAGCGACTTTATCTCCATAATTGGGAATTTCTGCCTTACATTCTCCTCTGAAGAAATTTCGTCCCAAATTCAGACAATCATAATCACTCACAATGTATATCCCTACACAACCCTTGTTTGGTGTAAACGCCTAACCTCTCCAAGGTCATAATCACCGACAACTAATGGACTATCAACCTAATCCATGTCATGAATGACTGCACACCAGTCCTTGCCGACTCAACCACACCCAATGCAATTTCCAATGGTATCCAAATCTCGAGTCACTCCCGACTCCTATCACTTAACTCTAAGTCTATGTGATAATTTAAACCGCAGTGTTTTCATATCGGGCACATAACTTCTACTTACCACTCAGCCTCTTACATTTCCCCGATTCAACTATGAGTCTGGTCGTGACGAGTCCTAAAGACAATCAACCCACACTCACCATGAGCGGTGATCACCATACCAGGCACTCCACTCCCCGTGTCCACCATATGCACCAGATCTCTCACTCATAATCCCGACTCCATCCAGCTTCAACTTTCCCTAGCACCCTTCTAAAAATAATTACCCATACTTGGCTTCAGCGCCTTAACCTCTAAGCCCAATCCAATGCCGGCTTGAAAGTGACAACCCGGCTAAGTCTCAATTACTGACAACCCAATGGTCAAGCCATCTCTCACCCATGTGTTAAGCTCGACATCGACGCACCACCGAGTCTACCACCCTAAGGCTCACTCACGCTCACGCAAGAACTCTAAATCGTCTCGACTCACTTCCACACTCGCCCTTCTCGCCTATCTGTTGCCGAAATGCTTCGATAGCACCTAAATCAAACTGTGTCTATCCGAATCTGTACTGTGGTGTGGAGGAATGAATTGTATACTCTCATGTTCTTCTACTTAACTCGGGATTGCATTGTCCCAAAGTCTCTGGGATCCCCGTCTCAGTGGCAACCCGCCACCATGCTCAACCCGCCCTAGTCCCGGGAACTAGCGGCGTAAGTCTTCGCCTTCCGAACCAGAGAAAGTCAGGATCCTCCTCTCGCTACCGTAACACCCGTATCTCCGAGGTTCCAAGTATCCTCGATTATGGTCAGACCGCCCCAACCATGGAGTCCATGTCCCGAGGCGAAATCCTTACATCCGCCCGACGGGTCAACTTCACCATTCTCGACCCTTGTAATACCCGTACCAATCCCAAGAAACTATGCATTTCCAAAGATCGCATCCGTCTCGCCAACTCATCAACGCCCCAACCTTCTCTAGGTCGACCGACACTCCTGGTGCTGACACCACGTGTCCCTAAAATCTCACCTCAAGGGTTTCGTGTAACTCGTACTCTACCGAACTTCTAGTACAACCCATGGTCTCTTAACACCGTGAAACAATCCTTAAGTGATACTCATGTTCCCACTCGACCGGGAGTGTATCAAAAATGTTATCCACGGAGACCACGACAAATTGATCTGTATAGGGTCGAAACCCCTATGCATGAGATCCATGAACGCGAAGGTGATCTATCAATCCAATGGGCATCACCGTGAACCTCAAAGTGCCCATATCGCAGCCCTAAATGCCATTTTAGGATATCTCTGCCTCCTAACCTCGCTGATGGTAACCACATGGCGTCTATCTGAGTAGACTGCATTCCCTCTCTAACCGGGTCAAACAAATCATCGCTCCCAGAAGAGATATTGATCAATCGTAACCCTCGTCTCAACCGTCAGAGTCACTGCACGAAGGGTCTGGCCCTCTTTCTTCGCAACTGAACCGGTCGCCCCCCATGATGAAGTGCTCTGCCTAATAACTCTTGTCCAATAACCCTGTAGTCGACTCGAGTCCTCGTAACTCAACCTATGCCATCCTATACGGTTTAGCGTGAAATACTGGGTGTAACTCAACATCGGGTCTACATCCCCATGAGGAGGTAGTTCAGGTAGCTCCTCTGGAAAAACATCCACATACTCGCATACTACTCGAGGTAGATCTAAGTTTGGTCTCCCCTCGTCCTCTAGGGTAAGGCTCGCGAATAACCCGCCAACTCCGTCCCCTCGAGCACTTGACTCGTATAATCGTCCTGGGGCAAATGTCATGCCCGCCCTTGAAATACCATACTAGTACCGGGCCCCGTATAAAGCAGAACCTTCCTACGCTCACAATCGATAGCGATCCTGTAAGTTATCAGCCAATCCATCCTCAGGATGACATCGAACTCTGACATGTCCAAAATCCTCAGTCCACCGTGCGGAGCAGAGTTCCTGGTATCTCTAACTCGCAACCGACACATCGTACCTATTCTCGCTCCTAATCCCTAGGGGAGACCACATGCAACTTGCTCCTCTAAGGTCTCAGAGGTCCTTGCCCATTTCCACTATATTTGGGCCTCATTCCTCTAGCTTAGAACGCAGCTGGTCTAACTCGCCCGCCGAGGTAACTTCCATAGCCCTAACACTTTCTCTCGACCGCATGAACCAATGGTCGGCCACCATCTGATTCTCCCCGTGAATGCTCTGGAGGATGATGCGCCCTAAACCTCTGGGGTTACTAGGGTCTCCCTGAACTACCTGCTATGCTAGCATGTGCGATAGCACCACTACAACACCTACCCCGCCTACAAGGCCCGGCCGTTCAAATGCCTATTACCGTCAATTGTCGGTGGTGCCCCACCAGCGCCCCGTGGACGGCCCCTCTATGTCCCTCGGTCCCTCTACTAGCCACTCTGCACAATTTAATATGGCAACAAGAATCATTTAGCTTTCATTTCAGTCTAACTAGTAATGCAGATGATGATTACTAATAGACTTGACAACCCTGAACTGACCCGTTCATTTCCTAAGTGGTGCCAAATTTCCAACCACTCAATTCATTTATTTCAAGAAGGTTCTGTGCCTCTCTTTGCTCATCAAAGATCCAACTCCCTAAGGTCATAGTTCATAACCCAGTATCACCCTTTTTCCTCGATAATGATACACCATGCATCTAATTTCTACGCAACTATCAAGCAATCATCACGCATTTCAAATGGTAGTTAAATCCAATACACATCTCTACATAACCACGTACTCGAGACAATTAAATCATACATACATAACTCTGTATATGCAATCAATTTCTCGCTTAAAATATTGTTTCAATGAAATTTTATTTTCAAAATTTATTTTTGAAAATTTTATTTTCTTTCAAAATTTTATCAAAATTTATTTGACTTATTTGATTTTAATTGAATTTAAAATTAAAAAATTTTATTTATAATGAATGTTGTCTACTTCATCGACCAGAAAATACCGAGCCCGAAACCCATTTGAAAACAAGTCTGCGTAATCGAAGTGCACGCCTCCCGCGCCTCAGCGCCTGTGCCACGCCTGTGCCGCGCACCCCGCGGCGCCCACGCCAGCCGCCCGCGCCACGCCGCCCGCGCGCCACTCGTCGCGCCACGCCGCGCTTCGGCGCCCGCCCGCCGACGCCCACGCGACCAGCTGCGCCCGCTGGGCTGCCGCCGCCGCATGCGCTGCCCGCGCGCTCGACGCACACCGCCGCGCGCGACGCCACCCACGCGACGCCGCCGCGCCGCCGGCAAGGCCGCTCGGGCTAAAGACCTACCGCGCTCGCCGCCACATAAGTGATTATATTGTGAGATACTGGGTAATCAGACAGAATACGCCCACCTTTGCCTCCAGCTCCACTGTCACAACACAACCCGCTCTATCAGAATACAATTTTTGCCTTTCAAGCCTAAATCTCTGCAATACAAAATCAAGTATTGCAATACAATTCTCCTAAAACACAATCAAGCAAGATTCACCCAAAATCGCACCCGCATTTTTTTTTTCTTTATAAATTATATATATATATTTTTTTTTCATTATTTCCAGCAACTAGAAAATCATAAAAATCACTAAAAATTCAAATATATATATTTTTTTTTCTTCATTTTCCTTTCAGCTTTTGTATGAATCCCAAAATATTTTCTAAATATTTTCACACGTCCCATGTGCTAATCACTTAAGACACACACATACCATCTTAGATACTACATGGTATATACAACCATCATCCATGTTATGTATATATTTTTCTACTAATAACATAATCAATCTCATCCCACAACATGGTAAGCATACCATTCAATAATTCATCAAATCACCCAAAACACATCAACGCATGTGCACGTAGTGTCCTAGTTTTGTCCCGTGATTTTCCTAGGTAATCCCATACCTAACTCAACATCAAACCACACCTAGTGGTGATGGATACCCAACCCGAGCTCCCTAGGTATTCGTATACCTAAGCTCATACCAAATCAGGACGCCAGTGCTCGGGGTCCGTTGGATTGTTCAAAGTTAACCCGCTATCACAGTGAGGTGCCCAGGCTATCGACGCCACCTTAGAGGCTCAAGAAGTCTCCTTTGTACCTGGGAGCTCTACCTGGTTAAATGTTCTTATGAAACCTGTCTTCAGCGCCTCCAATATATTCAATATATCCAAGTAGACAAATCACATGAGTATTACTACTACTAGCCTCTCTCTCTGCTCCACAACGATACTCATAATGCATACTAACTACGACCAACTATATACCCAATAGCTACAAGAGTTCAAACGTTTTACTTCTTATACAACATATATTGGTACCAGGAAAATTTAATACATGGAAGATATCGCCAAGCCAAAGCCAAATCCGGCTTTTCTTCTAATCCAAGGTCTCTAGGATGAGCCGTCTCTCGCACGTCCCTGCACTGCAGTGCTGGGATCCCACGACGGGGGTGAGCTAGCCTGCAGAGGAGAATCGCCTCTGGCGGGGCTACCACCAATCAAGTGCAAAGGCACGTTCCAATTAAAAACAAACATTCAAGCAAATGCATGATCCTAATACTCTGAATGTCTAAGGACCAACTCGCATCCCGAGTCCTCACGATTTCTCACACTCGCCAAGCCTCGTATGAGAATTTATCATTTTATTAGTGGGCAACCCTCCGATGAATATATATCAATCGGGCCGCTCCAATATTTGATATATATTAATTGCTCGCGGACTACCCTCCGATGAACATATATCAACCGGGCCGTCCGACTCTGATATATTATTTAGTTCAGGACTACCTCCGATGAATAAATATCAACTGGTCGCCTCCGACGCTGATATATTATTTAGTTTGACTACCCTCCGATCATTTAATATTTTAGACTACCCTCCGAAATCCACTTTCCTCTGTGACTCATCTCACGCACTAACTCCTATCATCCTAGGATGTTCCAAAGGTATATGGAATGCATGTATGCCAGCCTAATTCGCCTAATTACATGCAAATGAGTGGTAACATGAATATACTGCATAAAAATTAAATCACACAAACATGTTATGTAATTACTATTTCACACATCAAAATTAGCTCTGGCTATCGTTCAAACACCAAGCAATTCGATTCGAATTACTTAACCAAACACATAATTTTCACGAAAAATATATTTGAACACTATTTCGAATAGTGAAACCCCTAAGCATTCCCGAAAATCACAAATCAACGGTTCACCTTAGAACTCCGTTAAATCCACGGCCATTCCCTACCTAACCATGCCAAAACACATCGACACGCGGCCCATTTCTCACAACCCCGGATCGCTTTTAACAACTCAAACCCAACAAGCAATAGTCCACCTACAACCACTTGTCCAATCTCTTGGCTTTCACTTTTTGAATCGACTTTACTTCATTACCGGTCTCATAAACACCAAAGCATAATTTATGAATAAATTATCACAAAAGACCCATAACAGTCCTGTACAAGGTCTAGATTTCTCGTCTACCGGCCCTGTGGCTCGACACTTTGGCCCCATGTTTTGTGGTTATTACAGCCCATTCCCTACTTTATCATCTCAAGCATGCATTTTAATAATTAAATTCCATTACCAAAACAGCCCACTTCGGGCCCGGTGTCACTACTAACCCAAAATCCTAAGAAAATCTTCACAGCCTGTCCCCCATGCTCTCAAATGAACAGCTTCCTCACGGCCAACAAACATCGGTGTCCCTAAGTCGGGGAGTCGGAAAACAGCAGGAGAGGTCTACCTCTGAAAACCAGGGCCTGGTCCACAGCTGCCCTCATGTATTCTTCTGAATCCAAATCCATCCGATCGCAGGTTTTCAGAGTAGGTGAAGACCTTCTCTGGGAACTCCATCAGCTTTCACGCACTCACCGGGGGAAGGAGCTCCCCACGCTTTTCCTTTTTGGCCTAATGTAGAAGAAGGAGAACTATTCCCTATTATGTCATTTAGCAACTTAAGATTTACACGATTTTATGTCTTCTTTTCTCGTATTTGATTTTCTAAGATATTCTGCCGTTCCATTACCGCTCTCTACCATACATTTATGGCAGTGATGAGAAGACAAAGAGTATGGGAGTTGTCGAAAACTCGATGGCTTACACCGTAAACGCGATGCCTTCTAGGCCGCAGCCGACCCGACCGGCCCGAAATTGCGAATGATATGCTAACTAGATTACAGATGATTTCCATTCAGTACCGTTATCCGAGATCTACATTATTTGATTTTTTAACCGTAATTACAATTTTTTTGTGGATGATTTTTGTTCTTATCTCCATACTGAATTTCTCTAAGTTCCTACAAGATATCTATATATAGATTTTATATATATAGATATATACATATTTATATATATAGATAACTATATATATATATATATATATATATATATATATATATATATATATGGTATATATATATATTGTAAGACCCGAGAAATTCCAATTTCTGGAATAAGGCAAAATCGTAAATTTGATTACAAAAGTGTAATTACGGTTAAAAATCCGTACTAATTCTCTCTGTATCTCTGATTGATTTGAAACAGATTGTACCGTGAATCTGCCTAGTACCCTAGTTAGCACGTAAATTTCAGAATTTTTCCTCGAGACAATGAGTTTGACACGCTTTTCGAGGCATCACTGCCTGGTGTCAGAATCGGTTTTCGACAAGGACTAAAGCCACATATAACATGTAATCATGTACCATAAGTGGTATGAGTAGAGAAATGATGAAACAATTTGGCCGAGAAATAATATCAACTGGAAACGAGGGACATAATGGGTATTATAGAAATTGATTTTAAGTGACTAGAAGACAAAATAGCCAATAGTCTTCTTCTCCACTTAAACACCAAGAGCAAAAACGTGAAGGGCATTTTTTTGGTGATGAAAAGTCCACTGAAATTCTTGTGAGTGAGAAGGTCCTCCTTCTCTAGTTATCTCGCACCTGACCATTGATTTCGACGCGAGCAAGAAGGAAACGCTCTACTCGGAGCAGTTACATGGACCCCGGTTTATGAAGCTTTGACAACTCCAAGCAGGTAGGATTTTCTCCTCTACTTGCGTTTATTCCCATTTTGTGGTTTTCACGCCTTGCTTGGTTTGAGGCCGTGAGGGGTTGATTTGATCTGGTCCCAAACATGGGGACCGAAAGAATTTCTGGTGATTCCTCTCACCATCCGTGACTCCGCCCCGT
>JAEQBH010002412.1:0-155000 GCA_016808115.1 Tetrastigma voinierianum | reverse complement strand
GAGAAGCCATTATTTTCGGGTCCAAAGAGTCGCTTCGTTGGAGAGAGTTTTGCAGAGAGAGCTTCCTAAGTTTGCACACAATCCGACCATGAGACTTGGTGAGAAGGGAAAACCCATCTACGCTGAACAGCTACGCGGTGGACTCCGGTTTTAGGTGAGTTTCTTCAAACCCTCGAGGTAGGATTTTCTCCCTACTTGGGTTTTATTCCCATTTTTAGTGTTTTTCGGTGTTTTGTTTCCATTTAGGCCATTGTATAATGATTCCATCCCAAAACATGGGACCGAATTAATACAAATTTTTTAAAATCCAAATATGTTCTGTAAATGTCTACCTACTGGGTGTGGGTATGAAAATGTTGATTTTGTGGTTTGAATTGTATGTTGAATGGATTTAAGGTCGGGAATGGCCACGAGATGCGGTTTATATATGAACCGATAAATATTTGAGAACTAGAAATCGTAAAACCCTAGTGGTTTTACCGGTTCCTAGGAATGGTGCCCCAAAAATGTATTTTGGGAAAATCTGGGTTTGATTAAGTACCCTAAATCAATTGTTGCGGTTTGACATTAGCCCAAGTGAGCTAATTTGGTGTTTGAAATGATAATTTACAACATTTGTGTGATTTAATTTTAATTATGTAAATATATTCATGTTTATATATTTTGCATGTGGTTTAGACTGCATTGAAACCGCGAGATGTGCATTCCATACGCACGGGAACATCCTAGGACCATAGGAGTTAGTGCATGAGACAAGTCTAGAGAAAATGGTTCGGAGGGTTGTCTAATAATGTAAAATGGTCGGAGGGTAGTCCTAACTAAATAATATATCAACCGTCGGAGCGGCCCAGTTGATATATATTCATCGGAGGGTAGTCCACGTACAATTTATATATATCAATCGTCGGAGCGGCCCAATTGATATATATACATCGGAGGGTTGTCCACTAATAAAATATTAATTCTCATACAAGGCTTAGGCGAGTGTGAGAGAGTCGGTGAGGACTCGGGATCTGAGTTGGTCATGTAGACATTCAAGTAGGATCATGCATTCGCTTGAATGTTTGTTTAAATTTGGAACATCAGACCGCACTTAGGGTGGTGAGTAGCCCACTTAGCGCATTTTCCTACCGAAGCTTTAGCTCACTCCGCCGTGGGACCCTTATTTTACAGGTACCGGAGTTGCTAGGACGGCCTGTCCTAGGAGTCGAGTTTTGAAGAAAGCTGGATGTGGTTTTGATGGTTTTCCATATGTATTAGAACTCTCTATTTTGATATATGTCAGATAAGAGCCATTTACTACTCTAACTATGGGACACGGTTGATATGGTTGACGGATATTGTTTTACGGCCCAAGTAATGCTTATCCAGCAAGCTGTTATCCCGGATTATATCGACTGCTTGGGACAGGTTTTACAGTTCTCAGATCGGGGTATTCCCGGGCATAAAGGAGACTCGCCCGATTTTCAGTAGCCGGGTAACCGACCCTCCACTTTACATTTCCTCGCTGGTCGACGGTAGTCAACTGACCTGCTTTGGGCGCCAAATTTTGAGAATGTGAGCTTAGGTATACGAATACCCCAGTGGAGCTAGGTTGTATCCATCACCACCTGTGGTATGATGTAGGTGAGGTATGAGAAGGCACGAGAGAAATTAGAACACCGCATGTGTTTTGATCAGGATCATGTGATGCTATGATCGATGTTGTAACATGTGTGATCATTCGTTGTTCGTGAATGGTGTGTCACATGTCGCATGAGTAGTGAATGATATGTGCTTGGTGATTAGCACATGAATGTGTAAAATATGTCGAAGCCAAAGTGTAAAAAAAAATGAATGAAAGAATAAATTTAAATTTATTTAGTCTATTAGATGGATGAAAATAATTTTCTAAGTTGAAGAAAATCGAGGAATAAATTTTTATGAATATATTATGAATTTATTGGAGGAAAATTATTTTTAGCGGGATTTTAGTGGTTTTTCATAATCGCCGAATTAAAAAAAAAAAATTTATTTATCATGAAAAAATTTTGCGCAAAGAGTTTAAATCATACTAAAGAGGTCAGGAGTCGCGTGCCGGGCGCAGCTCGGGCCGCGTCTCCGCCACCGACACGCCGGGCGCTGCGACACGGCGCCGGGCTCCTACGATATCGCCGGCCGGGCGCACGAGCACATGGGCTGGCACGCGGTGGCCGAGCGCACCGGGCGAAGCGGCGCCGGCGCTGGGGCGGATGCGCTTCGGCGTGGCGGGCATCGTTGCCGCGACATCGGCCTAGTTGGTTTCACGACACGGCCGCCCTTTGCCACGATACTCGCCGGACACGCTACCACACTCAGCTCATGCATCGCTAGCTGGCGCTGGGCAGCGCACTGGGCGCAGGCTCGCTAGGCTTGCCGGGCGCCAAGCACGCTCGGGTTGACTGATGCCGAATCGATGATATTTCGCTGTGGTCACCTGTCAGTCTTGCCTAAGAACACTATTCATAAACACTGCTCCTTATAAAATTTTTCGAAATTTTTTTATTAATTAAATTAATTAAAAAAATCAAATAAAATTTGAAAAATTTCTCAAAATGCACTTAAAAATATATATAAAATTTCAGGATCAAATTATTTTAAATTGTGGATAAATTGTCCTACAGGTTTACAAAATGTAGGAACTTGATGTATACGCTTGTAATTGTGTTTGATTAGTGTCTCTGTGGCTGTTTATGCCTCGAGATATCAGATGTTTATTGACCGCCATGTTGATTGTGCAGATGGCTATGAGGCGAGGATCGCCGAGGACATCCACGCGCGCCGGCCAGCACCACCGACATGATCACCGCCAAGATTCGACCGCCAGCCTTTGTCGAGGTCAGGTGTTTGCGCCGGTCGCTATTGCACTCCAAGCAGTGTGGCTGAGAATGTGGAGGTCCTAGTAAGATCTGCATGCATCACCCTCCGACATTTGCATCGTGGGATGAGACCGATGGTGGCGCACTATCAATTATGCGCATGTGAGAACGTATTTGAGGCCATTATGGAGATCACCCGATACGAATTGGGGAAATACCGGCCGCATTCCATCGTGAGGGCGAGGTCCGGCTACGGGGTACGGTTGCATTTCTGTGAGACCCAGAGACCTGCGACATGGGCAAAGAGTTCCGTGAGCCGCTCATGAGCAAGTATTTTCCAGATCATGGAGATTACGCCAAAGCCTCAGAGTTCCTAGAGTCAAGCAGGAGTCGATGATAGTTGACGGACTACGTGGCTCGATTCACTAAGTTAGCCGATTTGCGGATGATCACGTGCCACTGACGTACAAGGTTAGGGAGGCTTGAGAATGGACTGAGGTCAGCCCATTCGCTGCTGATTGGTGTGACTCCGCCTACAAAAGACATGGATTCGATGGTCGGGACGGCCCCGACCATAGAGAGAGATATATGGAGGATGCTCCTGAACACCCTGTGAGGCGAGTGTTAGTGGCGGGTGAGGAAGGACACGGGGCCTTCCTCCGGCCTGTGGAAGAGACGTAGGGCCTCTAGTTCGCGAGGATCTCGTGAGTCACTAGCCATTCGCCAAGGATTGGGACGAGAGTCACGGCCAGCAGGATGGGATGAGAGTCGTTAGTCAGCAGACAGATGGAGGCTTCCATTGTCGCAGCCTCGGACACATGACGGATTGCCCCGAGACAGACTGGGTGGTTTTGGGACATCACAAAGCCCCAAACAAGAGAAAGGGCACTGTGAGAGGATACGTGACATTCCTCCACAACACAGACAGCCGATGAGCTACTACTAAGCTGGGGACTACACGGGCACCCCACATTTCACAGGTAGGCCCGAGAGGCCAGGGCACGAGTAGAGGCAGAGGACGGGGCCCACAGGCAGGGACCTCAGGGGTTCAGGGGCGTATCTACGCCGTCACACCGCAGTCGAGCCATCGATCAAATTACCATACAGTGGTAATGCTTGCTATCTCGCCTACGGGCAAGAGTGTTATTTGATTCCTCGGTGCTTCGTGATCTTACCATTGCCGTACCGCCAGACTAGCTGGGCTTAGGAGGTTGAGACCTTAGAGGGAGCCTTGTACGTGAGTTCTCCCTAGGGATTGGGCGAGAATGGGACGATATGTCGAGGTCAGCGAGTCGAGATCCTGGACCCCATCAGCTGGACCCGAGGGTCATGGATACGTCAGAGTTCACTGTCATCCTGGGATGGATTGGCTGAAAGCTAGCAGGTCACATCGATTGTGAGCGCAGAGAGTTACCGCCACACGTTGTGAAGGTACTGTGGTATTTCTCAGTGGAGACAAGCATGGCATTTCACGTAAAGTATACGTGTCTGTGTGTCGCACATGGTCAAGCCATCGAGCCTACCTTAGAGGACGAGAGAGTCTGCCAGACCGGGCTCTCACCTCCGGGGCCAGGGTGCGAGTATGTGGATGTTTTTTCCGCATGAGTTACCTGGACTCACTCCACATAGGTGGTGTGACTTCAAGTATCGAAGTTACACTGTACTTCACCCATCTCTATGACTCCGGAGATAGATTTGGCACCGCTTGAGTTGGCAGGAACTCGTGAGTCCAAGCACAGGAGCTATTGGACAAGGGGGTTCATTAGATCGAGCACTTCCCTACTGGGCGCTCCAAATTTCATTTGGCGAAGAAGAAAGACAAGACCCTTCTGACAGGCGTTGAATACCGACAGCTTCGAACGGGTTACCACGATCAAGAATCTTAATTGCCATCACGAGGATCGATGATTTATTTGATCAATGAGAGCGAGTCTACCCAAGATAGACCTTCGCACCGGTTACCACGCCTGAGGTTAGGACAGATATTCTAAGACGGCGCTAGGACGCCGTGATGGGCACCCGCGAGTTTACTGATGCCTTCGATCGACGAATGCGCCACCATTCACGTGACCCCATGCATGTGTGAGCTCAACCCTATTTAGACTGGGCCACGAGTCTTCGTGGATGACATCTTGATCTACCCTACCGAGTGGGAGCATGAGTATCACTTGGAGGATCGCTTACGCTTGTCGAGAGACCATCGCTTATACGCCAAGTTCAAGAAGTGAGTTCCGCTTCACTGAGGTGATTTTTGACACGTATGTCAGCATCAGAGGTCACGACCCGCAGAAGGTCCAAGACCCCGAAATTCCAATTTCGAATAAGGGCAAAATCGTAATTTTGATTATAAAATCTTAATTACTTCGGCAAAGTCCGTACTCACTTCTAGACTCCTGATGACGAACGGATTTGTACCGTCATACCCGCTCGAAATCTAGTTAGCACATAAAAATTTCCTCGCACTTGCCGAGACACTGGAGTCGGGCACGCTTTTCGAGGCATCGCATTGGTGTCAGAATCGCTTTTTCGATGCGACGAAAGGCGCATATAGTATGTACTCATGTACCATAAGGGTATGAGGGAGAAATAATTAAAATGGACGGTCGAGATAGCCAGTAACCAACCGTAAAAGAAGGAATTAATTGGATTAAATGAGGCAAACTTAAATTTTGAGAAGAATAGTCTTCTTCTCCACTTAAACAAAGGCAAAACGTGGGGTCATTTGGGGAGATGCAGTAGGCGTGAGGAGCAAAATAGGATTCTAGAGTCTCGACTTCTCTCTAGAAATACACGCGACGGACTGTCGATTTCGACGAGCAAGAAGGGAAAACGCTCTACGCTGAGCGCCACGCTGTGGACCCCTTGCTTATAGTTTTTGACAACCTAAGAGGTAGGATTTTCTCCTACTTCATGTTTTATTCCCATTTTTAAGGGTTTTTCGATGTTTCTACTGGGTTTGAGGTCGAGGTTTATTTTGATCGGTCCCAAAACATGGGGACCGAATTGTTAGAAATTCTTGGTGATTTTTCTCCCATCCGTGACTGCCCAGAAATTGGGGGCTGTTTGGGTGTTTTTATTTCACCAAATTGCTTTAAATGCATGCTCGATATGAGAAAATGCCGGAATGGTAGCATGATCGGTCCCAAACATGGGACCTAATTGTGGAATTTTTAGACCATGAGGGCACCGTAAATAAAGGGTGTGTATGGACTGTTATGGGTTTCTGTGTGATAATTTAATGAATAAATTATGCTTTGCGATTAGAGACCTGGACTGGGAATGGAACTCCATTCCATCAAGAGAACCCGATGTAGGAAGTGTGGCTGTGCCCGTGACAAACCCACTTATTTCTCTGCTTTGGGACTCCAAAACAGCCCTGCTTGTGATAATTGGGCTGAAATTGTCCATGTGTTTTGGGTATGAAATTGTATGAAATGAGTGACTTGATTTGGTGTGTAGAAATCAATAGGTTAATGCTTAATGAGGATTAATGATGAAGTCACAATTATATGGAATATAATTGTGTAAGGGGAGCAGGGCCATTGGGAATAAGATTAGATTTGCTCAATTATATGGAATATAATCAGAGCATAAAGCTACTGAGATGAAATTAATTGCTCAATTGAGCTTAAATCGTGATGCTTGATGTGTTGAATTACGCGTAATTGTAGTTGATTGAAAATATGCATGTTGACATATGGTAAACATTTTGAAATGGCATACGCATTTTCATATGCACTGGGTAGCTCTAGAATTAGGTGAGTGCATGACAAGGTAGCTGAAAACGGATATGTTTGCGAAAGAATTCACAGGATGATATTCCGAGAATTGGGTTGGGAGATGGGCCAACAGATCATTTCGGATGAGGACCATGACTGTTTCGGAAAGCTCACCAACCAATTCACCTTGGAGGGTAGTCTCATATTTTACCGAATATTTTTAGTATATTTTCAACAAAAGTTTTGTTTTGGAAATGATTATTTTCTGCTAAAGCATGGCTTAGGCAAGTGTGAGGAGCTCTGGTGAGGACTGGACATGGGGATGACATGTAGACATTCAAGCAGATCAATGATTACTTGGAGTGTGTGTTTGATTTGGAGCATGCACCGCACTTAGGTATGAATTCACTTAGGCGATTCTCCTACCGGGAAGCTTTAGCTCACTCCCGCCGTGGGACCCCCTTTTATTTCGTGCACAAGGAGCGCCGAGAGACATCTCATTTCAGGTTGATTTGAAGAAGCCGTCAGGCTTGATGGTTTTCGACATAACATGTATTAGAATTGTAGATTTTAATATATGCTCAGATAAAACAAAAGTTGTTATCAAGTATTGAATTATCGGGAGATAATCAAGAATAGTTATGATAATTGATCTATGAGTATCAGGTTTACGAGCCCAAGAGGCAATTTTACCATGTCGGGATTATATTTTACAACTTGGATCAAGCCAGGGGACAAAGTTTCATGTGTGTATTTTAACTGCCCCGTACAAAAGGAGACTTCCCGCTCGATTAAAGGGCACGGTAACCTCAGACCCTCCACTTGTATTCCGTGCTGGATCTGTAGTCAACTGAATTTCTCGGATTGGGGCGCCAAGGCCAGGCGTTGATGAGCCGGGAGAGACCTAAGCCAGCCTCTGACACGTAGTTTCTCGATCGGGCTGGTATTGGCTGTGAGATCTACCGAGGGTTTCCAGATTGGCAAAGACTTATGACTAGGGCCGACCGAAGGAGGTCAAGTTTGAGTGGATGACCGATGCCAGAGGCATTCCAGAGCTGAAGAAGAGACTTACCACCTCCCATCTTCGATAGTTCCGGCATGTGGGACAAGTACACAAAGGTATCAGGATGCCTCGAGGACGTGGATCGGGATGTGTTTCTGATGCATCCGGGAGGGTAGTAGCTATGGTTCGCGCTGGAAGAATCATGAGCAGAATTACCCCACATGACATGGAGTTGGCGACCGTAGTCTCGCCTTGAAGATCCGGCGCCACTACTATATGGTGAGGAGTTCGAGGTGCACTGCACTACAAAAGTCCTGGCACATTTTCAATGCCACGAGACCTAAATACGAGGCAACGCAGATGGACGGAGAGTTCCTGTAGGATTATGACTTCACTTTGCACACCACCCCGGTAAGGCAAATGTGGTAGCCGATGCACCGCCAAGTCACCAGGAGCCCCGCTGGCATAGCTCTATGGGCAAGACGCCGAGACTCGGTGGGTCGGGCCACGCACAAATGGGAAAGGATTCGTGGTACTTTGTGGAGTTTAGTGGAGTTACACCATCTCGTTGAACAGAGGACCGGAGTCCCAAAGGGGGCAGACGCAAAGATAGTGTCCATCGTGACAGAGTACGGGCCAGTACGGTGACGAGGGTCGGACCGCTCACGCAGATGGTAGTCTTCGATATAGTGGGACGATAAAGGTTCCCCGCCTGACCACTTGAGAGAGGAGATTCTGTGTGAGCTCTAATCGCTCGACTCAGAAGATCCGTGTGGGCACGAAGATGTACCAGATCTTCGCCGCATTATCGAGTGGGACGGCGAGACACGTAGGACTTTGTTCGACGATGTCTCACATGTCGGGCCAGTAAAGGCTGAGCACGGTACGCGCCAGGCTACTTCAAAATTATCGAGGTGGCGAGTGGGAAGGAGCACGTCACGATGGACTTTAGACCCACTCAAGCACGGACGCAGCAGAAGCATGACGCGGTATGGGTGATAGTGGACCGACTCACGAAGTCGGCACATTTTCTAGCCGTAAGGATGACCTTCGCCTTGGAGAGATTCTGCCGGTTATACATTCGTGAGATAGTCCGACTACATGGAGTGCCAGTATCTATAGTGTCGAATAGAGACCCGAGATTTACGGCGCACTTTTGGAAGAGTTTCCAAAAGGCTGCTGGTACACCTAAGGACGCATGAGTACAACGCTCCACCCCGCATTGCATGGTCAATTCCGAGGATCATATGTATTAGAGGACATGTTGCTAACATGTCCTAGATCATGGGTGGGTAGCCGGAGGAGCATTTGCCCTTAGTAGAATTACCACACAACAGCTTACTGTGCGAGCATACAGATGGCACCGTATAAGGCACTATATGGGAGGCCATGTAGGACACCGTTATGTTGGACCGAGGTGGGAGAGAGCTCCACTGGGTTCCCATTTGATTAGAGACACCTCCGTAGCGGTGCCAGATGACGACAAATACCTCTCACTACCGTAGCCGACAGAAGAGCCATGCAGATGCACGACGCCGACCTTTAGAGTTCGAGAGGTCAGGCTCACGCCTTCAAGGTGATGCCCAAGAGGGAGTGGTCGTCTCTAGCGTAAGCCATCGCGAGATTCATCGGGCCCTTCGAGATACTTGAGAGGCACTGCTAAGGGCACCTAAGAAGGCACGCCAGCATGTCGTGTCCATGAGGTTTACCGCCTCCATGTCTCTAAGTATCGCACCCACCCAACCCATGTAAGGATCGGGGACAGATAAGAGGTCAGACACTCCGATGGGACCTTCGAGGGTAAGGACCAAATACAAGATCGTTGATAGTCGTGTCTTCGTGCTTCTGCATGACGCAAACCGTGAGACTAGTGAAGGTACTATGGAGACACTATGGAGTGGAGGAGTCTACGTGGGAGCGCGATGACACAATGCGGGCCACCTATCCCTTATTGTTTAGGGATGAAGGTACGAGTTTGGGTTGCTTAACAATTAAATAACTAGTTTACATGCATGGTACATTATACGCTGTATATGCATGTGAGTGTTTAATTGTCTGAATTCGGGACGAAATTCCTTTAAGGAGGGGAATAAGACCTTGAGAAATTCCACTTCTCGAATAAGGGCAAATCGTAATTTTAATTGGCTAAATTGTAATTACGTTAAAAATCCGTAACTAATTTTCTAGGACTCGGATGATGAAACGGATTGCACTGCTGAATCGCTCACGAAATCTAGCTAGCACGTAAAATTTCGTAATTTTCGAGACGTTTGTCAACACGCTTTTCGAGGCATCGCCGTGCCGTAGAATCTGCTTTTGATGTGACGAAGCCACATATAACATGTACTCACAGGCAAAATTATAAGTGGTATGAGTAGATAAATGATGAAAATGGACGGCCGAGGTAGTGCCGAATATCAAATCTGGTAAAAGAGGGACATACATGTCATTTAGAGATTTGATTTTTAAGTCATAAAAGACAAAAGAGTAAATAGTCTTTCATCTCCTCCTAAGACAAGCCAAAAAACGTGAGAAGCCATTATTTTCGGTCCAAGAGTCAAGCTTCGCTGAGAGAGGTTTTAGAGAGAGAGCGCTTCCTTGCACACAATCCCAATCATTGGCTGACTGGGCGAGAAGGGAAAACGACTCACGCGGAACAAAGCACGCAGGGATCCCGCTTTAGTGAGTTTCTCTTCAAACTCCCTCGAGGTAGGATTTTCTCTCCCTACTTTGAGTTTTATTCCCATTTTTAGTGTTTTTCGAATGTTCGAGCCGATTTAGCCATTGGGTAGCGGTTGATCGGTCCCAAAACATGGGACCGAATTAATACAAATTTTAAAACTAAATGGAGCAGCCCGTAGTCGCTCCACGGCTGCGTATGAAAATGTTGATTTTTGCGGGTTTGAATTGTGTGTTGAATGGATTTGAGGCCGGAATGGCCATGAGATGCGGGTTTACATGAACCGATTAAATTATTTGAGAATTCAGGAAACAAACCCTGTGTGGTTTTAATTGCCCTAGAAAGGGTGCCCAAAAAAATGTATTTTCGGGAAAATCTGCTTGATTACAATTCGAATCGAATTGCTTTCAGGTTCGACATTAGCCCAAGGAAGCTAATTTTGGTGTTTGAAATGATAATTTACAACATTTGTGTGATTTAATTTTACCTATGTAAATATATTCATGTTTATATATTTGCATGTGGTTTAGGATCGTATTTGAACTGCTTATGCATTCCATACGCACCCGAACATCCTAGACCATGGGAGTTAGTGCATGAGACAAGTCTAGAGAAAATGGTTCGGAGGGTTGTCTAATAATGTAAAATGGTCTGAGGGCGGGCCCTAATTCAAATAATATATCAACCGTCTGAGCGCCAGCTTGATATATATTCATCTGAGAACTAGACAGAGCCAATTTATATATATCAATCGCTCTGAGCACTTCAATCGATATATATACACTGAGGGTTGTCCACTAATAAAATATTAATTCTCATAAATATGAGGTGGAGTATGGAGAGAGCCTATGAGACTCTGGATCCGAAGCTGGTCATGTAGACATTCAAGTAGATCATGCATTTGCTTGAATAATTCTTAAATTGGAACATTGCACCGCACTTAGGTGGTGAGTGTTCACTTAGTGGCGATTTTCCATCGAGCTTTAGCTCACCCCGCCGTGGGACCCCTTATTTTACGTGCACCGGAGCGTGCAGGGGATGGCTATCCAGGAGTCGAAGCTAAGAAAGCCGGACGGGTTTCGATGGTTTTCCATATGTATTAGAACTCTATTTTGATATATGTCAGATAAAAGCCATTTACTACTCTAACTATGGGACATGGTTGGATACGGTTGATGGATATTGTTTTATGGGGATTCAAGTAATGCTTTTATCCATGTTGTTATCCTTGGGATTATATTGACCGCTGGGACAGGTTTTTTATAATGTGTTCTCAGATTTTTGCAGAGCTCCCGCACAAAGGAGACTCGCTCGATTTTTCTAAAGTGATGCCGTAACCCGACCCTCCACTTACATTTCTCGCGGTTGACGGGTAGTCAACTTAATTTCCTGTTTTCAGGCGCCACAGATATTCATCAAGGCCAAATAAACCTATACAGAGCAATAGATTTTGCAAACAAATTTCGATGAATCAAAGATAAACATGCTTACAAAGGTTCTTAGGAAGCCTTAACTATGTAGTCGAAGCTTTACCCAAATCTTGTGGATTTAATCAGCCTTTATTTCAAAGGTTAAAGAAAATCCTTTACCTTGGTCCGTGAACATACCCAGTCAAACAAGTCAAAATCTGTGTTAAGGAACTTCCCTCGCCAGTATCCTTCACCCAAGCCTTCCTATTATAAGAGACGCATGCCTCCAATATAGGATATGGTGGGATTTTAAAACAAGATTAAAACAAAATTTCACCTGTTAGATTTCACTGGGTGTTTGGAGTGGTCCATAATTGAATTATTCAACTAAAAGAAATTTTAGCCATCGCTTTATGCATTCAAAATTTCAAAGTGATGTTTTCAACAAAAATTTCTTTAAGAGTTGATTGCAAAAGCAAGAAAAGAAATATTGCAAAAGATGTTCAAACTTAGTTTCAAAACAGATTTTTGCCGATGGCGTTATTTTATCTGCTTTTGATTGAAATTAATGATTGGTGATCTAAATGTTATCTGATTTCTACGGATTTTATAGAGGTGAGGTACAAAGCAGACTAATCAACCCATTTAAGCCCCATGCACGAAAAGGCCTCAAACTTCAAATCGTTTAAGTTTTGGGGAAACCTTTAACCCTTCTTTTTTTTTCAAACACCAACTCCAAATTTGCATACCAAAACAAAAAGAACAAAAATTGTTACTAAATTTTAGAACCTGATCATATATATCAGTTTCCTATGAGATCGGGAGGTCAAAAGATTTTTCAAATGAAAAGTATTTCATTTCCAACTAAATACTAAAAACCTCAGAATTCTATGAATTCATACTCGAGATACGAGTCTGCTCAAATATCTCATGTCATGAACCCCGAGGGTAATGACTTTGCTTACTCAAAATGCAAAATTTTGAAAAGTCATTAATGAAAAGATCAGTCAAAATATTTTACCCACAAAAGACTTTCTCTGAACATTTGATCCTCAAACTTTTGATTTTTATGACTACAAAAATGCTTGGTACCATACTTTCGTGACGTGCCAAAACTCATTCTCGTTTTAACTCGATGAAAAAGTTCAAAACTTTTCCAAATCGGGTTTCGTGAATGATGGCTTTGGCCGGAGCTAATCCAAATATTTTCGTCCCGAATCACCAAAAGTTTCGATTATTTCAATCAACCGGTGAAAGCTTTTTCCTCCCGGAAATAGCTATTCACTTTTTCTTTGTTCTCACTAAGAATCCTCGATTCTTCACTGGGATTGCGGTACCCATCAATCCCATCCAAGCCCATTCCCTAAGTTGCCAGGAATTCAAAATCAAAATGGTGGGCCGCTTTCAAAATCTCAAGCCCAAAGCTTTGATGTCGCAAAAATGGATCAAGCCCAAAAGCCCAATTTGAAAAGCCCTTCTTCAAAGGCCAAGGTACCGTTGTCCCAACCTTTGTCGACCCAATAACAAGAAACTCACTTCCTTCAAATACAAATTTTACAGGCCTATCTCAAACAAATCCAAGGTAGTTTAAGGTGAGACGCTTTCAAACTCACGACTGCACTCGCACGAGGATGACACAACAAGCAAAGACGTACTTCTTCCAAAGAAATGAAGACATGTGCTACGGCCTCCTTCACTCTCGAGTAAGGATGATAAGGAGGATATCAACATCTCTTAAAAGCCTTTGCCTCGTGAGAATGTAATAAAGCTCAAAATTCCAAGAAATCAATTTCGATGCTTCTTCCGACGTATTTAACGGAAGAATAATCCTTGACCCACAAAGTATGTGATACATCTAGATCATTTCAAACGTTGACAGGCTGTCCCCACTTTCAAAAAGCAAAAGCTCCACTTGCAGAAGAAAACAAAATTGTCGACACAAAAGGTGTGACTCTTCAAAAAAGCAAGAGACGTGACTCTTCAAAAAGTATGCGACCCTTCAAAGTCACATGATCCACCGCGTGAGACGTCAAAGCTTTATTTCAACCAAAATTTCCTATATACAGGGGTTGTCTCCTTAGCTAGCAGATAAGCTTGTAGAGATAAGGAAGTAGAGGAGAAGCTCGAGAGTTTAGATCCAACTTTGCTTACTAAGCTTTCCCCGATCAAAGCTCGCATCAAAGTTTGTAAGTTTTCAAAGTTCAATAAATTTCAATTAAATTTCAATATCGTTTTATTCGATTCAAAATTGCATACCGCTTGCATGGTTTATCTAAATATATTCAACTTCAAATAAGAGGTCAGCCGGAAACCTCAAACCTCCCGAACTCCACTAAGTGGTGTTTAAACAGGAAACCCGTTGTTACAACGCCGCCGTACTTTTGAAGAAATCAAATTTATCAAGCATCAGCTAAAAATTTTGGCTTTCATCGCTCAAAATATATATGTTCAAATTGTTTAAGGTCCTCAGAGAGAATTGGTATCAGAGTTGTAAGTTCGCAAAATTTTTTGATTAATTTTGTATTTAGAGCCTTCCAAATAATCGTGACTGGCCGCTAGTGTCGGGTCGCCCCAAGTATCCGTTGGTCACCAGAAGCCCCGTGTAGGTCCCTGCGGTCCCTCTAAATGTTAGAATCCCACCATCGTAGAAAGGATGTAAACGCCAAATTTCATCAAAAAATTCAGAGACAATAAATACTAGTTCATCCGTGATAGATGAACAATTAAGACAAATACAAGAAAACACCCAACAATTTGAAAACAAACTCTTCTGCTTTAGAAGATTGGGAACAAAGATATCAAAAAATCGAAATGCCAAAACAAAATATTAAAGAACTATACAAAATAGGAACTCTTGAATTCAAAGATTATAGAATCAAAATCGAAAATACCATTCAATAGGTTCTCGAGACGTAACTATTGAACTTCTCTAGATTCATGATCTAAAATTGTTCAAAAGAAAAATTCAAAATTCTACATATAGAGCTATCTAGTAGCGCTAAACCCTTAACCGTGTTAGGTTAGACAAACCTATATGTATATGTCTCGCGTGAGACATAAATAAATTCCGTGATCTCTTGATTAATGGAAACAAATACATCGTTGACCGGTGTATTTCACCGGTTACTTCACCCAGAAAGTTGGGAATCGCATGAATGATAAGAGCATTCATAAAGCCCAACTCTAAACACTAAACTCAAAATTATGACATGGATCCTAGGTCAAGAAATATATACTTATAGCAGGCTGTATACTACAAAGCAATGACCCTGTAGTTAATCCAAATTGCCTTTTCGGTCTCTCACCTCAAAGATCAAACATTAATTTGGCAAGCAAATGAGAAAAAATTCACCGCCATAATTCCAAACTCATTCCATAATGTTTAACACAATCCTCGAATGGAATTTCTCAACAACTCTACTCCAAAACCGATTGAACAACCAAAACTCTTATCCATAATACATGGACAAGGAAATGTTCAAATTAATTTTGAGCCAAGAAGAAAATCATCGAAGATCATATTCCTAAAGGCCCTAATTCCCTTATTTCAGAAATTAGAACTCTTCCAGAAGATCAACAATTGTCAAACTTAAATCTAGAAGAAGCAGACTATTCATCTACTATTCCGCATTTAAAATATACAAGGATCGTAACCAAACATTCAAAACTCTCCGTATAGGTCTCCAATATTTTTCAAATGATCACCAATGATGAGCCCTCTCAGCCTCAACATGACGCATGTTAAAATGTTTGAAATGTATAAAGAATACTGAGAAAAAGAAGCAAAATCAAGAACATAAAGAAAAAGCAATGGTTTTCCTCAAAATTCATCTCAAGAAACAAAAGAGAAATTAGAGAACAATGGTATCAACCATGAAACAATGGAAATGAATATTCCAATGTTCATCAGGATGCCCCCATCCCGGTGTCCGCTGACTTCACCACAACCTCGCTGAAATCCATGTGTCTCACATCGTGAGGCACGTACATGTGTAAACCAAATTGATTGGGCCCGTATATCCATTCAACACAATTATATATTTTATACAAAAATGATTTATTTAAAATTGTGTTTAATTACAATTTATACAAAAATGGGTTTCTTGCCCAGAATTTTACAAAGAACAAAATTACAAGATGCGCCATTCGCCGCTTTCTTCCCGTAAGGTCCCTGGCAAGGCGCCGCCTCCCATCCCTAAGCCACGCCTTTCTGGGCATTTCTAAAAATAGTCTCATCGTACTGGTGGAGCAAACCCAAAGAGGGAATTTCCCTACTTGGATTACTTCCCTACCTAAGTGCAATGCAATGGCACACAAACATATTATACATGCTAATATATCACTCAGTGCAAATATATTAACACAATTTAATCCATACATCATGTTATTCGGGCTTATAATAATAATATAAACTTAGCCATACGGGTTAAGACATCTATCCGCTGCTTGCCTTTGAACTCGCCCACAACATCACAATAAACATGCTATTTTTCTCATGGTGGAACATGACACCACGTTAATCGGGCAAAAAAATTCAAATACCAGGACTCATTCCAAAACGCCTGTGATTTCTAACTCCTGGCCCAAAGCTTTTGGAACCCAAACTGACGGCCATCATCCGTGCCCAAACAAACTCCATCCATTACATAACCCCAAGTAAAAGAGTAAAGCAAGCAGGAGAAAACCCCCACCCTTTCCGAGTTTGCTGAAACTCCCGAAACCGGTAACCACGCAGTCTGCCATGGGGGGAGCAACTTTGCTCTTGTCTCGTCTGAAGAATCTGGTCCGAGCAATGGAATTTTAGAGAAGGTGAGCCTTTCTCTCTAAAACCCTCCTTCCCCTCACTTCCCTTTCTGGCCGGTCCTCCTCTCTCCTTCCCTCTCCCAAACTCGGGATGGAAGACTCGTCAAGAGGAAAGTCCTTCATCGCTACATGTCCATTTCTCATCGACACCTGGGATTACCCCCTATCCTGGTCAATCTACCTTGAGATATCCCTTCAATGGCATCATGCCATGTGTCACAAGTGAGCCCCACTGACCTCAAGTTTGACTGCATTCAGATCGACACGACGCTTCTACGCCTCCCAAAAACGCGCTGGCGTCAAGTGCATCCTCCGCGCCTCGAAACGGAAATTCGACCGCCTTTTTTTGGCCTTCCGACGAAATTCGACGCGGCAACGGATTTCCGCGAGACGATTCTGTAATCTGAATTCCGCTTCATTATCCGGGAGATCTAGAAAATTCTACTTTCAAACTAAATTACCATTTTATCCTTCCTCAGAAAAACATGGATTTTCCGGTCTCACACACATATTTTGATATTTATGCAAAGAACAATCAAATAAAATATCCCTTTCTCAATAGAATATGTTCCAAAAGAATGGAAGTCAAATACCATCAAAGGAAGATAGTATCAACCCATCCCCTTTGGAAGAAATAAAATAAAGCGCTCACAGCAACACAAATTTACCTTTTAAAAAACAAATCATTGATTCAAAAGAAGATGAAAAATGTAATGACAAAACTCGAAAGATATAAAAGGCATTCAAGAATGCACAATTTTTTTTACAAATCAAATTCTAGAACACTTTTCACTCAATTAAAATAGAATCGAAAGTGAATATAATAGCAGGAAGAATACATAAGAACAAATATAATAAGAATATATATATGGATAATATAAGAAGTAATAAGGAAAGAATATACAAGCATAAATATACAGACATTTACAAAAATTATAAACTCCTGAAAAGGAAGAAAAACAAGAAAAACAAGAAAGTCTTATATTCAAACCAATAAAACCCCTTAAATTAGGGAGGTAATAAAAGTAATGATGAATTGATAAGACTCTTAACACAAAAATTAGCAGAATAGAAATAAAGATCCTCTTGTTCAAACCCAAGTAAACTTTAAGCGGATCGAAACAAATCCCATTGTTCAAAAACCTATCAAGATATTAACAACAAGAAGAAGAACAAATAAAACAAGTTAAAACTTGGCATCAAAGATCAAAAAACTTTATCAAAGGCCTACTCCTCCGCATTTACACTGGAGAAAAAATGAAACTAAAACAAAAATAGTTATAATAGCAAATGACATCTATTCTAGAATATAGATGCCTTTCCCGAACATGAAATCTCATTGTAAGTTTCACAAATGCAAATGGCAATACCGCTTATTTGCAAACGTATGATGATTGGAATGTCATTCAATTAGTCACAAGAAAGTTTCCAATGGCACATTAAACTTGGTGAAAACATCAAGTGGAAAAAGAAAGCATTTCATATTTTAAAAAAGTACAAATGATAAGGAGAACAAAACTCAATCACAAGATTGGTTTATGCCATAAATTAAACACTTACAGGTGATCCAAGCATTTATGGAGAAAGAACTTCAAATTCTACAAAACTTAAGAGAGATGTAGAACACTAAGTGACCTTAAAACGGTATTAAGGATGTGTCTAGCAACCTTGATGGCAAGAGCCGATGCCAGAGCTTCTTACTCGGAAGGAAAGATCTCCTTATGACCCCTCCCAAGGCTTTCAACGATGTAAGAGCCCAAGAAGCCTCTAGAGAAAAACATTGAGGAACAATCCACTTGACCCCTTTACTCATGAGATCCATAATAAATAAAAGAGAAGGTCTAAGTTGTGTTCTCAACTTTAAACTCCAATATCAAATTAAAAAGACTCAAAAGTTTCTAAAAAAGATTTAGGTTTTTTTGTGCTCAATATGGCATTTCGATGCCACCCACTCAGTCACCCTCCCAAAAAAATCAAACCTTAAAACAAAATTCCAAATAATTTTCTATAAGTAGATTTAGAAGCAACAATGTTATAAAATTAAAAGTAATGCTTAATTGTTAAAGTTGTTAATTTTAGTTTGCAACATATTTACGTTAATTTTATTCACTTTCAAAATATTACTTTTAAAATTGGAATACTAAAATAGACATTAATATTTTTTTTGTTAAATAGTTAAGGTTTTTTTTTATTACTTTTACCTTAAAAAGTTTAACTTGTGGTTTATTTTCTCTATTTTCTTTTTTAAATTTTAGGCTTATAAAAAAATTAAAATATAAAAAGTATAAAATAAGATTAAAATATGAAAATTATTAATATTATAAATAAATTTTATTATGAATAAGAAAATATTGTTTTTATATTTATTAAAATTATTTATTAATATAGGGTAAAACGTACGATATATATCAAAAAGTTGATTTAATTTATTCCGCTTTATTACTAATAAAAATCCAAAAAAAATCTTGAACACTAATCGAAAAAGAAAAAAATCGATGTGCAAGTTCCGTCAGGTGAAAAAATGGGAAAGAGTGGCATTCAGGGAAGCGGAGATGGTAACCAGAGAAAGACTTGATGTAGAGATGAACATTTTTGTTCTTCACAAATACATTCAATAGCCACTTTGATGGTCACTAAATAAGGTTCATTCTCCTAATCTCAAAACACAATTCCCTCATCATTCAAGAGTATTTGACATATAATTTATTTTGAAAACAAAATTACAAAAATAGAGCCAAAATAAAATAATATCAAAATTAGTACATAACAATAATACCGTAGTTACTAATGTTGTGGGTCGATTGTGTGGAATTTATGGAATAAATCTTTATAGTCGGGTATGTAATGAGACCCGGAATAGCTATGGAAACCTGGGCTTCAAAAAATCGAACCGATAGATGGGTGGGTCGCTCGTGACAGCCCACTTCCCTGTTTTGGGGACTGAATTGGTGAGCTTGTGATAATTTATTGAATAAATTATGCTTTGGTGATTAGGAGATCCTGGACCGACTGAAATCACCTGCCCATCAAGAGGAACCGATGTAGAAGTGTGGGGGCTCGCTCGTGACAGCCACTTGTACTGTTGGGACCCGTAAAATAGTCCCTGTTTGTGTGAAATGACAGGAATTGTCCATGTGTTGTGTGCTTGAAATTGCATGAAACGAATGGTTTGATATGTGTGGAACTAGATAGGTTAAGACATTATTTTAATGTGTTAGTTCAATGACACAATTACATGGAATTTTAAATTGTGTTATAAGCTATTGGAAAATGCATTTATGAGTCGCTTCAAGTGAGCTGATATCGGGTGATGAGTGATGTGTTAAATACATGAGTGTAATTAGAAGGATTGAAAAATATATACACAGGTTGTGAAATGGTTTTGGAAAATGGCATAATGCATTTTCATATGTACCAAATCTAGAGTTAGGTGAGTGCATGACAAGGTATTTTATAAAACGGATATGGTTGCGAAAGGAATTTCAAAGGATGATATTCCTGAGAATCATCGAGATGGGCCAACAGATCACTTCTGATGAGGACCATGACTGTTTCGGAAAGCTCACCAACCAATTCACCTCGGAGGGTAGTCCCATATTTTACCGAATATTCCGGTAGTATATTTTCAAGAACAAAAGTTTTGTTTTGAAAATGATTATTTTCTCATACATGGCTTAGGCAAGTGTGAGGAGCCTGAGGACTCGGACATTTGTAGTGATCATGTAGACATTCAAGTAGGATCACGATGCATTTGAGTGTGTGTTTAATTCTGAGCATTGCACTCGCACTTAGTGGTGAGTGTACCACTTGCATATTCTCCCATCGAGCTTTAGCTCACCTCGCTGGGACCCACTTTATTACAGTACATGGAGCGTGCAGGGATGGTGGCTCGTCCTAGACTGATTAGAAGAAAAGCTGGATTGTGGCTTTGGCATTGATGATAATTACATGTATTAGAAATTATATTTTAATATACGTAGTAATGAGTAAACGCTTTGAACTCTTGTAACTATCGGGTATATAGTCGGGCATGTATATCGAAAGTAACGTTTATGGGTCCAAGTTGCCGTATCGATATATATTGCATATCGACTGCTTGGGGACAGGTATTCGCAGGTATTGTATCTGGCAGAGCTCCCGCACAAAGGAGACCCGCTCGATTTTAAAGTGGCGTCTGCAACCTCGACCTCCACTTGTATTCCGCGGTTGACTCGTGGTCAACTGAATTTCCGGGTTTTGGGCTAGCCATATATATATATATATATATATATATATATATATATTGTAAGACCCGAGAAATTTAATTCTCTGGAATAAGGGCAAAATCGTAATTTTGATTACAAAATTGTACTACGGTTAAAAGTTTGTAATTAATTCTCTAGATCTTGTAGATGACTTAACTGGATTGTACCGTTGGAATCGCCTCAATAAATCTAGTTAGCACGTAGTTTGTAATTTTCGAGACAAATGAATGACACGCTTTTTCGAGGCATCGCTTTCAAGTATCAGAAACCGGAGCCATGCTACGAAAAGTCAAGATATAGCATGTACCATGTACCATAAGTGGTATGAGTAGAGAAATGATGAAAATTGACGTCGAGATAGTGCCGAAAAATCAAATTCGAGAACGAGGACATAACTCAGATATTAATTTGATTTTAGTCACTACAAGCCAAAATAGTGCACATGGCCAGTTTTCCCTAAATTACAAGAGACCAAAAACGTGATTTACTGAAGATGCAGTGAGCTAGTTGAGAGAAATGCTTTAGGAGAGAGAAACTCTCTCTAAAAATACTACGAACTGGACTCAAGGCCTTCTAGCAAAGTTAAGGGAAATGTTCACGCGGAGCAGCTAATGCGGGACCCCGGATTTGGCGAAGTTTTTGACAACTCCAAGAGGTAGGATTTGTCCCTACTTTGAGCTTTACTCCCATTTAAGTGTTTTTTTGATGTTTCGGTTAGTTTGAGGCCGCGAGGGGCCGTTTGATCGGTCCCAAAACATGGGACCGAATCAGGAATTTTCTTGGATTTTGGGTTAGCCGTGACCGCCTTAACCGGCGGCTGTTTGTGGAAATTGTCACAAATGCATGTTCGAGATGATAAAGGTCGGAATGGGTCAGGAGGATCCGGGTCCCAAATAAGGGACCGAATTGATGCAAGGTTTTTCAGCTGCTGTGCACCCGTAGCCGCCATGGCTGTTTGGGTGTGGTTTGTTTAATTTGTGTATTAAATGTTTGCTTGAAGCTGGGGCCGGGAATGGTCAGAATTGCGTTCACTATGAACCTGTTTTGTGATTTTCCGGGAATAGTAAACTATGGTTTCACTATTCTCTAATAGTGCTCCTAAAATATATATTTTCGTGAAAGTACGTGCTGGCCGAAAGTGATTTAAATTAAATTACTGCGGTATGATCACAGCCCAAGTGAGCTAATTTTGATGTGTGATTTAAAGTTTTATGTAAATATATTCATGTATATATATTTGCATGATTTAGGACTGAATTGGAACCGACATATGCATTCCATATGCACCGGAACATCCTAGGAATATAGGAATGAGTGGCTGAGATGAGCCTGTGAGGAAACAAGGTTCGGAGGGTAGTCTAAAATGTAAATTATCTGAGGGTAGTCCAAACTAAATAATATATCAAATCCATCGGAGCGGTCTACCTGGGCTTGATATTTATTCATCTGAGGGTAGCGTCCATTAAACTAAAGAATATATCAACCGCCTGAGCGCCCGGGGCTTGATATTTATTCATCGGAGGGTAGTCCACAAATAATTAATATATATCAATCGTCGGAGCGCCCAATTGATATATATTCATCGGAGGGTTGCCCACTAATAAATTAATAATTCTCATACGAGGCTTAGGCGAGTGTGAGAGAGTCTGTGAGGGCTCGGGATCTGAGTTGGTCACGTAGACATTCAAGTAGGATCATGCATTTGCTTGAATGTTTGTTTAAATTGGAACATTGCACTGCACTTAGGTGGTGAGTAGCCCACTTGTGGCGCATTCTCCTACTCGAGCTTAGCCTACCTCGCCGTGATCCCTTACGCCAGTACAAGGAGCGTGCGAGAGACGTTCGCCCTGAGGTTATTAGAAGGTTTGTCAAGGGCTTTGATTTATTGGCTAAGAATCTCTGTAACTTAATGTATGTATCAGATAAGAGTAAAACATATTAACTCTGAAACCATTGGATATAGTTTGATATATTGTGTTGATACAGCTTGATGGGCCCAAGTGGCCGTATTGGATATATATATTGCATATATTGTTGATCGGGGACAAAGTTTATACAGTGTTTCTAGATTGCAGAGCTCCCGCACAAAGGAGACTCCGCCCGATTTTCTAAAGCGGGCGCCGCAACCCGACTCCACTTGTATTCTGGTTGACGGGGTAGTCAACGGGACCCCGGGTTTTGGGGCTGCCACAAATTTGGTATCGAGCTGAAAGGTACGCAATACCTAGGAGCTCTGGTGTGGTATCCATCACCACTAGGTGGTTTGATGTGGAACTTAGTAGGTGGAAACCCATTGATGGAGGATTCGGAGCGAGGCCATGGTTGAGGAAGAACATCACCACTGTGTGGTATGATGTAGGCTAGGTATGAGATTACCTAGGAAGCGTAGAGAGAAATTAGAACACCGCATGTGTTTTGATTGTGATCATGTGATGCGGTATGATTGATGTTATAACATGTCGATTGATCATGTTGTGTTTTGGATTGTGTGCTTAGTGGATAACACTTAGGACAAATAAACTAAATGTTGAACAATTAGATTAGTGTGGAGAACAAGTTGGTTGAAATTTATAAATGGTCCGTATCAGTCCGACAAAGAAACACGACATCAAAGGTGGTTTAGGAAACTAGAAAATTATTTCACATGACAAGATAAATAACTAAAATTTCACATGAAATTTTTTGAAGTAGCAAGGAAGGCTACTGATGAAAAAAATGACGATGAAAATAATTTTTCAAGATTTACAAGTGGTACAATTGAAGAAAATGGGTAAAATAAATTTTTTAAAAATTTATTCGAGTGTGTCCAAGAAAATGAAAAAAAATAATAATACTTAGTGATTTTCACCATAGAACAATCGAAAAAATAATAATAATAATAAGGAAAAAATTTTTGCATCTTTAAACGGGCACGCTTCATTGAGCTAGAGGCAAGGCGCTGGCGCCGAAGGGCGCGGTTGGCGTGCAGAAGGCGCGCGCTAACGGGCGCGTCGGCGCCAAGAGGCGCCAAGGCCAGCGGCAGCGCAGTGGCGCTGCAAAGAAGCCAGCAGCGGCGCGCAGCGCTGGGCCGGGCGTGGAGCGCAGTGTGCACGCAGCGTGCACGGCAGCGGGCGCAGCGCGCTCGGGCGTGAGCGCAGCGAGGCGTGCATGCCAAGGCGTCGTCTCATGCACGGCATGTCGAGTACGGCCTCGGGCGCTGGCCGCTGGCTGTGCACTCAGCACTCGCCCATTTTCGATCCTTTTGACTCGCTTTTTTTCCCCGAGTCACCAAATGAACATCGTTTCATTTAAAATAAAATTTTTTCGAAAAAAAAAAATTTTATTATTAAATTCAAATAAAATCAAATAAAATCAAATAAATTTTGATAAAATTTTCGAAAAATTAAATTTTCAAAAATAAAAATTTTTGAAAATAAAATTTTGTTGAAAACAATATTTTAAACGCGAAAATGATTGGCGATACACCGAAAGGTGTGTATGATTAGTGTCTCTGGTCGTATTATGCCTTGCAGATACTCAGACGATTTAACTACCATTTGAATGGTGATTACGCGTAGTTGCGCATTTAAATTATACATGCATGGTGTAATGCGTATAGGAAAAGGGTGAATGCTAAGGTTAGGGATTTTGACCTTAGGGATTTGGGTACTGAAATGAACAAGAAAGTTAAGAACCTTATTGAATAAAACGAACTAAGTGGTTGGAATTTAGCACCACTTAGGAAATGAACTACGCTTCATGGTTAATGTTCATTGGCATGTGCATTAGTTAGGACTGAAATGAAAGTTAGATGACTCTTGTCTGCCATGTTTATTGTGTAAATGGCGGTAGAGGGCGAGGACGTAGAGCACTCCATGTGGGCACCGGTCGCACAATCGTTGCTTGATCGCAGACTTCACGAGGCCGTAGGGGCATACGAATGCTATAGCACAGGCTAGTATAGCATGTAGACAGGAAGATCCTAGTAACCCCCAGAGGTTTAGGGCGTATCATCATCCGACATTCACATGGGGAAAAGATTCGATGGTGGACGACCATTGGTTCATGCAGACGAGAAGGCGCAGGCTACTGAGGTTACCTCTCGACGCAATCGGGATTAGACTACTGTGTTCTAGCTAGAGAGAAACAGCTCAATAGGTGGAAAGGGCAAGGACCCTTAGAGAACATAGAGGAGCCTTTGTACGGAAGCCCTAGGGATTAGGGTGATAATAGGATGATATGTTTCAGGCTGTGAACTCGGAGATCTTGGGACTTTACCAAAGGACCGAGACCATGGACATGTGTCGAGCTTGATGTCATCCTCGGGATGGATTGGGCTGACAAGCCATGTGGTTGTTATCGATTGTGAGTGCAGGAGAGTTACCGCTTCACGCAGATCTAGTCGTGTACTTCAAGGGGACAAGCATGACATTGGCCTGCATTCCGTATACGAGTCCAGTGTCAGGACATAATACCTGGCTAATGAGCTCATCTTGGGAGGACGAGGTGTGAGACCAGACTTAGATCTACCTCATGAGTTTATGAAGACTAATATTTTTCCATGAGCTACCCCGGGACTACCTCCACATAGGGATGACTTCTGGTGATCGAAAGCCACACCCCGTACTTTTTAACCATCTCTATGATTCCGCAAAGGATAACGTTGAGTTGTAGGAACTCGAGAGTCCAGCTACAGGATCATTATTGCTGGTTTATTAACTGGTGACTTCACCATGGGGCGCTTCTTGCCTCGCGGTTAAAAAGCGGAAGGACAAGACCTTCGATCGGTATCGACCATAGTAATTGAACGGTGGTTACGATCAAGAATCTGCACTCCATTACCGAGGATTGATGGATTTGTTTGATCAGTTAAGAGGAGCGAATTCATCCCAAGATAGACCTTTCGTGACCGCTTACCATCAGCTTGAGGATTAGGAATACAGATATCCCAAGACAACGCGACGCCCGACGGGCACTTCGGGAAGTTTACTATGATGCCCTTGATCGACGACCTGGGTCAGATTCATGATCTCGCCAGATACCTAAACCTTATCTAGATCACTTGTCGTAGTCTTCGTGATTACATTCGATCTACCCCAAAATGTAGCGGGAGCATGAGTATCACTTGAGGATTATTTGCCAAATACAAGAGACTCATCATTGTACGCTAAGTTCAAGTATGCTAGCTTTGGCTTATCGAGGTGAGATTTTCACGTGGGTGCTCATCGATGTCAATGACCCAGAGAAGGTTGAGGCGCGATGAGTTGGGAGAGATCGAATGTCAATCTTCTCGAGATATCGAAGTTTCGACGTACCGGGTATTACGGCACACGAATGGATAGCGTTGTCCATTCGACAGGATCGTAGGACTTCGCCACTGACACGGACTTCATGGTCGGGACAGCCTTGACCACAGAGAGAGCACTGATACTTGGAACACTCCTAACACGGGTGTTGGTAATGAAGAGGGAGGATCAGCCTTTCTCCTGGGCCTCGTGGAAGCAGGCGTAAAACTGCCACACTAGTTTCCCGTGACTAGGGCCGTGATTGAGCATGAGTGACTCGGATTTCCCAGAGACAGGATCCAAGACTTCGACAATACACCCTGAAGCAATGGTTGGGTGAGAGTATATGGGCCATTCCTCCACACCCAGTATGCCAGAGAAACTAGTCGCTTCTGGTGTTACGCAAGCACTACCACGTATAGGCCGAGGGGCCGTAGTGTGGGCCAAGCCGTGACATACTGGGAAGTTACGCGAAGAGAAGGAGTGACCTGGTGGTGGTAGGACGTATTGGTTGTTGATGTCAAGCTTGACATGGATGAGCTGGGATGCTCACCGGCCAAGGCATCAGACCAGTCAAACGCTGATAATCTAAAAGATATTGGATTTGGGCTAGAGGTTAAGGCCTTTAGAGAAGCCAGAATAGATGTTCTTCCTAGGGATGTAAGTAGAGTCGACCATAGGTCGGATAATGAGTGAGAGATCTCTCCGCTCATACACTCGGAGTGGGAAAACAACATGACATTATTGCGTTTAAATGACAACATCAAGGTTTAGTCCGTAAAATATACGCCATTCATCACTGGTGAGTATGGGCTGAATTTGTTTTTAGACTACGCTCCAATGAAACTCATAGCTGAACCAGAAATAAGAGGCTTGAAGTAAAAAAAGTCGATGAGTATGTAATCGAGGACAGAAACACACTGACAAAGTTATCACGCAGACCAGAGTTGAGTGATAGGAGCTCTGGGTGACTCGAGGTTCGATACCCGTTGAAATTGCATCGGTGTTGTCAGCCAAGTGCGGCTCGGTAAATGGATGATATGTAATGGCATGGATCAAGTCGACAAATCATTGGATTGTCGCGACATGTTCCTGAGAGGTTAGCTGTTACACACCAAGCAAGGGCTGTAGGGTTACGTGTATATGGATTACATACGGGTGTTAGAGGGCATGTTGCTTAACATGTGTCCTGGATCATGGTAGAGGATTAATTACCCTCAGTGGAATTCGCCTACAACAATAGTTATCAGGCGAGTATACGAATGGCACCATATGAGGCATTGTATGGGAGGCCATGTAGGTCACCGTTAGGATGGACCGAGGTGGGAGAGAGATCCATCACGGGTCCGGATTTGATTAGAGACACCTCCGCGTGAAGGTGAGTTTGATATGATATGCCTTCACGCCTCAGGCTCCATAAGGAGCCATATAGATGCAATGACGACCCTTAGAGCTCGAAAGCTGGCATCACGCTCCTCGAAGGTGATTCCTAAGAGGAGTGGTTAGGTTCTGGAAGCCATCGCCGAGGTTCATTGGACCTTCGAGATACTCGAGGGTGGCACCTTTAAGGCATCGTTAAAGTACGTCAAAGATGTCAGCAGTGTCTGAGAGGTATTACGCCCATGCTCCGAGAGTATACTCCAGATCCAGCTCATGAGTGGGTCAGATAGGGATCAGGTTGACACCTATGAATCTTTGAGGAGGGACCAGGTGCATTGTTTGTAGTCGTGGATCGTTTTACACGTAAGACCGTGAGGCTAGTGAGAGTGCTATGGCGGCACTGTGGAGTGGAGGAGTCAACGTGGGAGCGCGAGGACATGATGCGGGTTACCTATCCCTTCTTGTTTAGGGATGAAGGTACGTGGTTTAGTCATTTAAGATTTAAATGACTAGTTTACATGCATGGTAGAGTGCATGTTGCATATGCATGTGTTGATAATGACCGTTTCGAATTTCGGGACGAAATTCCTTTGGCTGGAGTGTGGAGAATGTAAGACCCGAAATTTCAATTTCTGGAATATGGGCAAAATCGTAATTTTGATTACAAATTGTAATTACGTTAAAGTCCGTAATTAATTCTCTAGGATCTTAGATAAATGAAACAGATTTCAAAATTGAATCGTCTTCGAAATCTAGTTAGCACGCAAATTCTCAGAATTTTCCGAGACAATGGAGCTCCACACGCCGGTGCATCGCGCCGTCAGAACCGATTTTCGATGCGACGAAAGTCACATATAGCATGTACTCATGTACCATAAGTGGTATGAGTAGAGAAATGATGAAAATTGACGGCCGAGATAGTGCCGAAAACTCAACCGAGAATGAGGGGATGTGAATGGGTATTATGGAACTTGATTTTTAGTCACTACAAGCCAAAATAGTGCACATGGTCACTTTCCCCAATTACAAGAGACCAAAAAACGATTTCCATTGGAGGATGCGCGGAGCTTTGGGTTGAGAGAAATGCTTAGAGAGAGAACTTCTAAAATACGCGAATCGGACCGTTGGCGGTCTTCGGAGCAAGAAGGGAAAATGTTCTACGCGGAGCAGGCTACGCGTGGACCTCGGATTTGCGAGTTTTTGACAACTCCAAGAGGTAGGATTTTGTCCCTACTTGAGTTTTTACTCCCATTTAAGTGTTTTTTTGATGTTTCGGTTAGTTTGAGGCCGTGAGGTTGCTTGATCGGGTCCCAAACATGGGACCGACCATGGGAATTTTCTCGGGATTTTTTGGTCACGTGATCAAGCCCGTAACTGAAGTGGGCTGTTTGTGTGGAAATTCGTCACAAAAATGCATGTTTGAGATGATAAAGGTCGGAATGGTCGATGATCTGTCCCAAATATGGACCGACTGATGCAAGGTTTTTCTTGAGCCAAGGTGCACCCGTGAGCCGCTCTCATGGCCGTTTGGGTGTGGTTTGTTTAATTTGTGCGTATTAAATGTTTGCTTGGTATGCTTGGCCGGAATGGCTTGAATTGCGGGTTCACTAAGTGAACCTGTTTTGTGATTTTCCGGAATAGTAACGAGGGTTTCAATTATTCCCAAATAGTGTTCTAAAATATATATTTTGTGAAAGTACGTGTTGGCCGAGTGATTTAAATTAAATTACTCGTGTATGATCATTAGCCTAAGTGAGCTAATTTTGATGTGTGATTTAAAGTTTTATGTATATATATTTGCATGTGATTTAGACTGAATTGGAACTGACATACATGCATTCCATATGCACTGGAACATCCTAGGAATATAGGAATGAGTGCATGAGATGAGTCCGAGAAACAAGGTTCGGAGGGTAGTCTAAAATGTAAATTATCTGAGGGTAGTCCAAACTAAATAATATATCAACCGCTCTGAGCTTTACTTCAGCTTGATATTTATTCATCGGAGGGTAGTCCACAAACTAAAGAATATATCAACCGCCGAGCGTCCACTTTGGATATTTATTCATCTGAGGGTAGTCCACAAACAATTAATATATATCAATCGCCTGAGCGCCCATAATTGATATATATTCATCGAGGGTCAGCTTCACTAATAAGCCCAATAATTCTCATACGAGGCTTCTACTGAAAGTGTGAGAGAGCTCATGAGGCTCGGATCCGGAAGCTATCACGTAGACATTCAAGTAGGGATCATGCATTTGCTTGAATGTTTGTTTAAATCTGGAACATTGCACCGCACTTAGGTGGTGAGTAGCCCACTTGCACATTCTCCTCTAATGAGCTTTAGCTCACCCAATCGTGGGATCCCCTTTTTACAGGTACAAGGAGCGTGCGAGGAGACGGTTCGCCCTCGAGGTTGTATTAGGAAGAAAGCCGGTTGTGGCTTTGATTTATACATAGTTAGAATTTCGTAATTTTAATGTATGTATTGTATAAGAGTAAAATATTAACTCTTGAAACTATTGGATATAGTTTGATATATTGTGTTGAGTAATAGTTTCGATGGGCCCAAGTGGGCCGTATTGGATATATATATTGCATATAGTTGTTGATTGGGACAGTTTATACAGTTTATATTAGAGTTCTCGTAGTTGGGGGCGAGACTCGCCTCGATTTTCAGCGGCGCCGCAACCCGACTCTCCACTCAGAGATTCCGTGGGCTACTGCAGTCAACGGACTCGGTTTTCAGCGCTACATATATATATATATATATATATATAGCATATATATATATATATATATATATATATATATATATATATATATATATATATATATATATATATATATAAATATGTATATATCTATGTATATATAAATCTATATATATAGATGTATATAGATATATCTATATATATTTATATATAGATTTATATATATATATATATATATATATATATATATATATATATATATATATATATATAAATATGTATATATCTATATATATAAATCTATATATATAGATGTATATAGATATATCTATATAGATATTTATATATAGATTTATATATATATTTATATATATATATAGATATCTATATATATCTATACTATATATATATCTATATCTATTTATAGATATATAAATCTATATATATAGATATGTGTATATATAGATATCTATATATAGATATATACATATTTATATATAGATAACTATATAGATAACTATAGATAATTATATAGATTTATATATATATATATATATATATATATATATATATATATATATATATATATATATATATATATATATATAAATATGTATATATTTCTCTATATATAAATCTATATATATAGATGTATAGATATATCTATATAGATATTTATATATAGATTTATATATATTTATATATATATATAGATATCTATATATATATATCTATATCTATATATATACTATATCTATTTATATATATATAAATCTATATATATAGATATGTATATATAGATATCTATATATAGATATATACATATTTATATATAGATAAACTATATAGATAATCTATAGATAATTATATAGATAAATCATAGATAACTATATAGATTTATATATATATATATATATATATATATATATCTATATATAGATATATCTATATATATAAATCTATATATAGATATCTATATATATAGATGTATATAGATATATCTATATAGATATTTATATATATAGATTTATATATATTTATATATATATATATATATATATATATATATATATATATAGATATTCATATATATAGATTTATATATCTATATATATATATCTATATCTATTTATAGATATATAAATCTATATATAGATATATATATATATATATATATATATATATATATATATATATATATATATATATATATATATATATATATATATATATATATGTGACGCCTAAAAGGTCCGTTGACTACCAATAACTCGCGGGACAGCCGTGGAATGTCGGTGACCCGATATTTTTCACGAAACGGCAGCCCTTGTACGGGAGCTCTACCCAAATACATAACTCCGTAAATACCATTCCAAACAGTCCAATATATTCACACAGGAATAAGACCGGCCACTGGGCCCATAAACAAATACTATAAAATCAATTATCATAACTATTCTTCCAATTATCTCCCAATAATTCAATAGTTGATTACACTTTTATTTTATACAAACATATATTAAAATCTACAATTCTAATACATGTTATGTCCAAAAACCATCAAGCCACAAACCGGCTTCTTCAAATCAACCTCAAATGAGCCGTCCCTCGAGCGCCCGTACCTGAAAATAAAGGGGTCCCACTGACCGGGTGAGCTAAAGCTCAAGAGGGAGAACTCCGCCCCGCGGGCTACTCACGACCTAAGTGCAAGGTAATGCTCCAAAGTAAACACACACCAAGTAAATACATGACCCTACTCTGAATGTCTACATGATCACCCCATGTCACGAGTCCTCACCGACTCACTCCACACTCTCGCCTGCTCCACGTGATTTAAAATAATCATTTCAAAACAAAACTTTGTTCTTGAAAATATACTACACCGAAATATTCCTAAGAAAATACGGGACTACCCTTCAGGTGAATTGGTTGGTGAGCTCCGAATAGTCATGGTCCTCATCCAAATGATCCGTCGCCCATCTCTCCCAACCCACCTCCTGAATATCATCCTTTGAAATTCCTTTCGCAACCATATCCGTTTATAAAATAATTGGCCATGCACTCACACCTAACTCTTAGGTTACCTGAAGGTATATGAAAATGCATTATGCCATTTTCAAAATCATTTACACAATATGTCACTGCATATTTTCAATCAACTATAATTACACTCATTTAATTTAACACATCACTCATCACCCAATGTAGCTCACTTAAGCAACTCATAATCATTTCCAATGGCTTATAACACAATTTAATCCATGTAATTGTGTCATTGAACTAACACATTAAAATAATGTCTTAACCTATCTAGTTCCACATATCAAGCCTATCTGCTTCATACCATTTCACACACAACACACGGACAATTCCTATCCATTTCATTGACAAACCCTGACTATTTTTACAAATCCCAAACAGCAAGTGGGCTCTGCCCACGGCAGCCCACACTTTCCTACATCGGTTCCTCTTGATGGAACCTCGGGAGCCGATTCCCACCCCGGTCTCCTAATCACCAAAGCATAATTTATTCCACAAATTATCACAAACACCCTAATTCAAATTCTCAAACAGGAAGTGGGCCAGCCCACTCTGCAGCCCATCTATCCTACACGGCCTCCAATTTTTGAAACCGATTTCCATAGCTATTCCCGGTCTCATGCATACCAACATAGAATTTATTCCATAAATTACCATATAACACCCCAATTCAGTCCCCAACAACCACGGACTACCCAAGAATGTCTAAAGGCCACAATTTGGCCCCATGTTTTGGACCGATCAAACACCCATTCTCGCATTTTCATATCAAGCATGCATTTAAAGCAATTTTGGTAAATAAAACACCCAAATGCTTTAATTTCTGGGCAACACGGATGGGGGAAAATCTCACAGGCTCAAACAACGGCCCCATGTTTCGGGATTCCATCAAACGGCCCCTCACCTTACCTCAAACCAAATCGAAACATCGAAAACCTCAAAATGGGAATAAACGTAAGTAGGGAGAAAATCCTAATTTTGAGTTGTCAAAACCAAACCCGGGTCCACGCTGTCGTCCGCGTAGAACGCTTCCTTCTTGTCTGCCGAAATCCAACTGGGCCTGATTCAGATATTTCTGCAGAGGTCGAGACTCTCTCTAGAATCACCATTTTGCCTCTCACGCCTACCGCATCTCCAATTGAATTTCACGTTTTGGCTTTTGGTGTTTAAGTGGGAGAAGAAGACTATTCTCTCAAAATTACAAGTTCGCTCTCCTTAATCCAATTAATCTACTTCTTTACCAGATTTGATATTCCCAGACTCACCTCGGCCGGTCCATTTTCATCATTTACCCATACCACTTATGGTACATGAGTATTTGTTATATGCGCCTTCACGTGATCAAAAACGACGCATTTCAGACCCGAAATGCGATGCCTCGAAAAACGCAGTCGACCCGACCGCTTTCAGAAAATTACGAAATTTTACGTGCTAACTAGATTTCGCGAGACGATTCCAACGGTACAATCCGTTTCGTCATCCGAGATCTAGAGAATTAATTACGGATTTTTAACCGTAATTACAATTTTGTAATCAAAATTACGTTTTTGCCCTTATTTTAAATTGGAATTGGTCTTACATTCTCCTCCTTAAAAGGAATTTCATTCCTAAATTACGCGCATACACATCCGACCACGTGCCTATGTAATCTACCTAACCTAAGACCATGTCTGCATGACAACCCTGCTATTGGGTCACGACATCGACAACCCGATGGTCAAGCCATCTCATCCATGTCAAACCCGACATCAACAACCAACATGTCTACCAATCTCAAGGTCTACCACGTCTCACGCAACTCGATCTTAAAAAGTCACCCTCTCCCTACATCCTAGTGGAAGAATTTTCCATCATATTACTAAGCCAAAGGCCTCAACCTCTATGCCGTCGTGGAAGCTTCAGGGACGTGACTAAACATATCACACAAGATGCATTAATGAATGAACATGATGCATCCAATTTAAACACACGCTTAGTCAACAATCGCAAAGAGTAGAGACGCACCCCGCATATCCGATCAATCTGAACGCCTCGCCGTACCATGAGATCTCGCCTCTAGGACACCCGCTTCATATGTCCAGCGTCAGCAATGGTAACACGTCATCCGCCCAAATTTCGACCCGAACTCGACCGCAAATCCCGTGGTCGACCGACCTACGCCCGAATTTCGCCTACATGCGGGCCCAATATACACATCAGATTCCAAGGCATAAACACAGCCCCGATACATTAATCATACACATTACCCAGCCCCGATATATAAATCTATAAATAGATATAGACTATTTATAGATATATAATTATATATATATATATATATAGATATCTATATATATATATATATATAGATATCTATATATATATATATATATATATATATATATATATATATAAATATATATAAATCTATATATAAATATCTATATGTGATATATCTATACATCTATATATATGTATATATACATATTTATATATATGTATAAATTTATATATATATATATATATATAATTACGATTTTGCCCTTATTCCACTGGAATTTCCTCGGGTCTTACAATTATTATCATGTAAAACCTAATAAATTAATGTAAAATATTGAATGAGTGAATGTTAAAATTAATTTAATTAATTTGAAACCTACGAGCTCCATTAAGGGTCCAATAATAAAATGAAGTATGGTGATTTTCCTAACGGATAAACATGACCGGATTTTATTGGATTATGCCCACATAATTTCAATTTTTAAGAGGTTTATGACCTAACGTCGATAACACTTGAATATTAAAGATAAATTTGAAATTAAATTAATGGTTATTACATTTAATTCTAGTAACATTAATAATCATTTCTACGAGACTCTGTTAGTGTTATTGAAAGTCTAAAGTTTATTTATATATATAGATATATACATATTTATATATATGAATTAAAAAATTGTACACAAAACCTAGGAGAAAGAATAACCAACTTAGAAATCCAAAAAGAAGATTTAATGTATGAAACAAATGGAAGAAGCTGGAAACTTTTGTACATAGTATGACTATAGTACAAAAACAGAGATGGTATACAAAGATAACTTCGAGAATCAACTCTGACATAAAGAAGCTTTTATAGCTTTAATTGATTCAGGAGCTGATTTTAAATTGTATACAGGAAGGATTAATCCCTACTGTATATTTTGCAAAAACATCTCAAAGATTATCAACTGCTAGTAATGATCCTTTGAAGGTTCAATACAAAATACCACAAGGTCATATTTGCAAAATGGCATTTAAAGCTAAAAAACTCATTCTTACTAGTCAAAAAATATATCACCAAATTGTTTTAGGAACCCTTTCCTAACACAACTTTATCCTTTTCAAATTGATAATAAAGGATTAAAAACTAACATAATGGTCAAGAAATTTCTTTTTGAATTTATATAGGTATCGGTTAAAGAAATAACCAAGTTCAAGATTTTATTTCTTTACCAAGAAAAAACAAAACATGTAAAATTTCTTCCGAAAGAAATACAATATAAGAAAACTGAAGAAAATTTACAGTCAGAACAAATTCAAATAAGAATAAAAAATATCCAAAAACAAATAGAGCAAAATCTTTGTTCTTCTATACCAAATGCATTTTGGAATAGAAAACAGCATATGGTTTCTTTACCATATGAAAAAGATTTCTCTGAAAAACAAATTCCTACAAAAGCTAGACCTATTCAAATGAGTCCTGAACTCCTTGAATATTGCAAAAAAGAGATTAATGATCTCTTAAATAAAAAACTTATAAGACCTAGTCATTCACCATATGGAGCTAAAGTGCCTTATGTCCAAAAGCTTCGAATTGTGAAAGAGAGGAACCTGTTGTTAGTGATTAATTATAAACCACTGAATAAAGTCCTACAATGGATTAGGTATCCAATACCTAATAAAAAGGATTTAATTCAAAGGATTTATAATGCAACAATTTTTTCAAAATTTGATATGAAATCTGGTTTCTGGCAAATTCAAATTAAACCAGAAGATAGATACAAAACTGCATTTACTGTTCCATTTGGACATTATGAATGGAATGTGATGCCGTTTGGTCTCAAAAATGCCCCTTCGTAATTTCAACATGATGAATGAAATATTCAATGAATACACTAGATTTTCTATTGCTTACTGATGATGTTCTTATATTTTCAAATTCAATTGAGGAGCATTTCAAACATTTAAAATTTTTTCAAAAAATTGTAAGAGATAATGGTTTAGTAATCTCTGCAACAAAAATTAAATTGTTTCAAACAAATATTAGGTTTTTAGGATTGATATTCATCAAGGCCAAATAAAACCTATGCAGATAATAGATTTTCGCAAAACAAATTTCATGAAATCAAAGATAAAACACAGCTTACAAAGGTTCTTAGGAAGCCTTAACTATGTAGCCGTAGTTTTACCCAAATCTTAGGATTTGACCAAGCCTTTATTTCAAAGGTTAAAGAAAAACTTTACCTTGGTCCGAGGAACATGCCTGCAGTCAAACAAGTCAAAATCCAGTTAAGGAACTTCCTCGCTAGGCATCCTTCACCCGTGTTTTCCTATTATAGAGACAGATGCTCTAATATAGATATGGTGGGATTTTAAAACAAGATTTTCAAACAAAATTTCAATTGTTAGATTTCACTCGTGCTCGGGAGTGGTCCAATTGAATTATTCAACTAAGCAAAAAGAAATTTTAGCCATTGCTTCATGCATTCAAAAATTTCAAAGTGATGTTTTCAACAAAAAATTTCTTTTAAGAGTTGATCGCGAAAAGCGCGAAAAGAAATATTGCAAAAGATGTTCAAACTTAGTTTCAAATGTATTTTTGCCGCATGGCAAATGCTATTTTATCTGCTTTTTGATTTTGAAATTGAATTTATCAAAGGATCTTCAAATGTTTACCTGATTTCCTTTTCACGGAATTTTTACAGTGGAAAATGAACAGCAAAGCCGTATCCAATCAAACCCACTTCAAAATTCTCTATGCAATGAAAAGGCCTCAAACTTCAAATCGCTTCAAGTTTTGTGAGACCCCGCAAACCAAGATTTCGATAAAGGGTAAAATAGAAATTTCGGCTGAAAATCCGAATTTTTCTTGATCATCGATGTCGGGGTAAACGGACTTTCCGTTGAACTGCCTCGTGAATGGCTACCACCGTCGAATTTCAAGTAGATTCCGGTGGTGGTCGGATTTTCACGCTGAGGCGTGCAGTCGGATGACACATGGCAAGATAAGGGGATGCCACATGGCACCATTGAAGTGTGACACTTGGCATACAAAGGAGTGGCTCACACCAGTTTCATGTGAGAATTGATTTCCATGGCTCATATTAAACCACTTAAGAGCATGATGTCATAAAAAGGGGATTTATGAAATAAGAAAATTATGGAAAAAAATGAGGGCCACCAATTTGGTTTGAGGAAGGAGAGGAGGAAATTTCCTCCCATTAACCGAATGATGACTTCTCCAAAAAGGAGGAGAAAAGAACCAAAGGAGAAATGAGAAAATGAGGAGAAAATGGAAAGAAAGGTGAGAAGAGAAAAGAGAAAAGAGAAAGAAAAGAAAAGCAAAAAAGAAAAGAAAGGAAGGAAGAAACGTAGGGAAGAAGGAAAAAGGAGATGCAAGGGTCGGATGTTTTATATTTTAGAGAGAGTGTCCTCCTTCTCTCTAGGTTTGTAGGCGATCCGACCGTCGGATTCTTTCGAGACAAGAAGGGAAGTTGGTCTACACGGAGAGGACAACGCGTGGACTCCGGTTTTTTGGGAGTTTATTCAACTTCCAAGAGGTAGGATATTTTCCTACTTGATTTACTTTTAGCCTAAAGGCTTTATAATGGTAGGGGTTGCTTGTGGGAGGCCATGAGAGGCCATGTAAATTAGTTCCATGCTTGAATTAAAGGGTATGGATTTCATGATCAAGCCATGGACCATGTGGAGTTGTGGTTTTACTAGAAACTGAAAGTTTCTAGGTGTGTGGTTTGTTGTTGTGATAAAATGATTGGAACCAATATGGTCTATGTTTCAGAAGGCCGTGAGGTACCCGTTGAATGGTCCCAAGTTGAGACCTTGTCGTTATGGCTTGCTCGAATAACATGCTATGTGGAAATATGATGTCAGATGCATGCTATTTGATGTATTGATATGGCTTGCATGGAGGTAGATTATATGTATAAATTATAATGTTCCATAGTTTGTAAATGTTTCATGTAGTGCTCATTCATGCATGTAATGCGAGGAAAAATGCATTGACATCGTGCATTTCATATGCACGGGTCACATCGCACGTCGGGTGCGCAAGCAGGTAAGGTTTATTCCATCGTTGCTGTGGAGCGGGTCGTGAGTCAGTGGAAAATGGGACAAAGTCCAAGGTAGAGATTCACGAGTGTGTAAATGATCAAAATGATAAATTACATGTTTTGGGCGGAGTAAGTTGGGGTAGATCCCCCCCCAGGGTGAAAGTCCCACAGGTTATTCACGGTTAGACATGAATTACCGACGACGCAAGTTCGTGAAAATGCTGAAAGGCGCGGCGCGCCCCACGGTAACCCGAAATCCGCTTGCCCACAAAATAAAGGAAAAGAATCAAAATCAGTTTTGATAAATAAAATTGGAGGGTGTCCAATAGTTTAGTCATGTGTGACAGTTTTAGTCACGCTGCATTCCAAGTGTGAGGGAGTCTACTGGGACTGGGTCATAAGCATGAGGTTGCATCTCATGCATGTTAGACATTTCATATAGAGAATAATTGTATGGAATGTGATTGATTGTTTATATATGCCATTGCATATGCATTTTAGGTGGGTAACCTCGTAGGAGAATTTTCATCAAGCCGCCACCCCGTCGTGGGACCCCTTTCGTGCATGTGGACTATCCTATCGGGAGCGGTGCGCCGTAGAGGTAGCTTTTGAGAAGAAGGCCGAAATGTGGCTTTGTGAATAATTTTTTTGTACTTATGTATAAATCTTTTTGTAGAATAAATATGAAAACTATGGGAATATAGTGGATCGTTATGTTTTATGAGTATGGATGTATGGGCCCAAGAGGTCATTTTTACTCAAGTATACGTCTCATGACATGAGACATATAGATTTCCGCAGGTTGACGGGTAGTCAACGGGACACCCCGGATTTGGGGCGTCACAAGTTTTGGGGAAAACCCTTAACCCTTCTTTTCAAACATGACTCAAGGTATACGAAGCGAGAAGCAAAGAATTGTTACTTAGATTTTAGAACACGATCATATATCGGTTTAGGTGAGATTGAGGTCAAAAAGATTTTTCAAAATGAAAAGTATTTCATTTCCAACGAAATACTAAAAACCCGTAAATTCTACGAATTCATATTCGTAGATACGGAGTCTGTTCAAATATCTCATGTCATGAACCCTGAGGGTAATGACTTTGCTTCAATCTGAAAATTTTGAAAGTCATTAATGAAAAGATTGGGGTGAAATATTTTACCCCTGAAAGACTTTACGAACATTTTGATCCTCAAACTTTTTGATTTTTATATTTCTAAAAATGCTTGGTACCATACTTTACGTATCGGGCCAAAAACTCATTCTGGTTTTTAAGCTGGGATGAAAAAGTGAAAAAACTTTCCAAGGTGGTTTCGGAATGATGAGCTTCTTATGGGAGCTAATCGAATATTTTGTCTGAAATCACCAAAAGTTTTGGTATTTCAAATCAAAGTGAAGCTTTTTCCTCACGATAGCTATTCCTTTTCTTTTTGTTCTCAATTAAGAATCCTTGGATTCTTTGTTGAGACTATTGTCTTGTCGATCAATGAAGCCCGTTCCCTAAGTTTTGGTAGGAATTCAAAATCAAATGGTGGGCGCTTTCAAAATCTAAAACCCCAGCTTTGATCTTTGTCAAAAAAATGGTGAAGCCCAAAAGCTAATTTGAAAAAGCCCTCTTCTTCAAAGGCGAGGTACTGTTTGGTCCCGACCTTTGCCGAGGCCCGATAACGAAACTCATTTCCTTGATAAACACAGAATTTATCTCGAAACCGATCAGCGAAGCGCGAGGCGCTTTAAAACTACGTGACTCGGACTGGGCTGAGGATGACCACGGCAAGCGGCAGGTATGGCACCGATAAAATGAAGGCATGTGCTACGGCCTCCCCTTCCACTCCTTGAGTAGGATGATAAGGAGGATATCAACATCTTGAAAAGCCTTTGCCTTAGAGAGATATCGAGGCTCGAAATTCGAAATCAGTGCAGGATGCTTCTTTACAGTGATTTAATGAAGAATGGAAAATCTGGACCCACAAATGGTGTGATAGCATCCTAGATCATTTCAAACGTTGACGGGCTGTCCCCCGCACCCAAAGCAGCTCCACTGCGAAGAAAACAAATTCTTGACACAAGCGGTGACTCTTGGCAAGAGACGGTGACTCTTCAAAAAGTATGACCCTTCAAAGTCACATGTGATCCTTTGTGTGGACGTCAAGTTTATTTCAAATCCCAAAAATTTCCTATATAAGGAGGGTTGTCTCCTAGCTAGGCGGGATAGGATTTATAGAGATAAGGAAGTTGAGGCTGAGAGCCTTGTATCAACTTTGCTAAGCTTTCCTGATCAAAAGCTTGCATCAAAGTTTGTAAGTTTTCAAAGTTCAATAAATTTCATTTTCAAATTTCAATCTTGTTCTTTATTTGATTCAAAATTGCATCTTTGTTTGCATGTTTGTTCAAATATATTCAACTTCAAATAGTATATCGGTGGAAACCTCAAACCTCCTGAACCCAGCAAGTGGTGTTTAAGCGGGAAACCCGTTGTTACAACGCACGCCGTGCTTTGAAGAAATCAAATTTCTTTATTACTCTGCTCAAAATTTTAATATTCTTTGTTCAAAAATATATATGTTCAATTGTTTAAGGTCCTGTAGAGAGTGGTATCGAGCCAGAAGTTACGTAAAATTTGAGTTAATTTTGTATTTGTATTCTTTCAAAATAATTGTGGTTCCCACAGTTAGTGTTAGTCGGCCCGGTGTCATTCAGTGACGTAAAGCCTGTGTGTGGTAGAGTGGTCCCGATGGTGGTCCTCTAAATGTTAGATCCCAATTCTTGTAGAAAGGATAGAAATGTCAGAATTTCATCAAAAAGATTTTAGCGGAAATACTAGTTCAAATATTAGTTCATCAGGGATAGATGAATAGTAAAACAAAATCTGAAAAACACCCAGCAATTTGAAAACAAACTTTACGTTTCTATAGAAGATTGGGAAACCAGTATATCAAAATTGGAAATGCAAAACAAAATATTAAAGAACTATACAAAATAAGACTTTGAATTCAAAAAGATTATAGAATCAAAATCTCGAAAATACTCATTATTAGGTTACGAAGTAAACTATTGAACCTTACAGATCTTGGGATCTAGAACAAATTCAAAAAGAAAAATTCAAAATTCTATATAAAGACTATCAGGTAAGCGTGAAGCCACTAACAGTTAGGGTTAGACAAACCTATATGTATATGCAACAGTGATGCAGACATAACAAATTCGAGATTCCCTTTTAGGATTAATGGAAACAAATACACATCGTTTGGACCGGTGTATTTACTTGTTATCCCAATCTAGAGTTAGGCTTTGTATAGTATTAAGGCATTCATAAAGCCATAACTCTAAACATTCAAACTCAAAATTGACATGGATCCTAGGTCAAGAAATATACTTATAGTATCGGGGTATACTACAAAGTAATGAAACATGGTAGTTAATCAATTGCCTTTGTCCTCGCGATCAAACATTAATTTAGCGAAACAAATGAGAAAAATTCATGATCATAATTCCAAAACCTATTCCATGGGAATGTTTACTTACAATCCTCTGAATGGAATCTCAAACAACTCTTAGCTCAAAACCGATTGAACAAGCCAAGAGCTCTTATCCATAATAGAAGATGGACAAGGAAATGTTCCAAAATTAATTTTGAGCGAAAAACTTAACAAGATCATATTCTGCAAGGTCTTCTAATTCTTATTTAGAAATTAGAACTCCTTCGAGAGAAGATCAAATGTTCGATCAGAAACTTAAATCTAGAAGTAGACTATTCATCTACTATTCAGTTTAAAATATACAAGAATGAACCAAACATTCAAAACTCTCGAGATAGGTCTCAACATTTTCTCAAATGATGTCGCTGAATGATAGGCCCTCGCATTTCCAGCATGATGACAGCGAAAATGTATTTAAGTAGACAAAAGAATACTTGAAAAAGAAGCAAAATCTGAAGAACATAAAAGAAAAAAAAAGCAAATGGTTTTCTCAGAATTATCTCAAGAAACAAAGAAATTAGAGAACAATGGTATCAAACTATGGAACAATGAAATGAATATTCCAATGTTCACATTGTGGCGCCTGATCGAGGTGTCCGTTATTTACCGTCGGCCGCGAAATCCACGTGTCTCATCGTGAGGCATTACATGTAAACCAGCCCGATTGGGCCCGTATATCCATTCAACACAATTATATATTTTATACAAAAATGATTTATTTACAATTGTGTTTAATTACAATTTATACAAAAAATGGGTTTCTTGCCCAGAATTTTACAAAGAACAAAAATTACAAGATAAGGCCATCTTGGCCGTTTCTTCGCCTGTAAGGCCCCGGAAGCGTTCCATCCCTAAGCGCGTCTTCGGTACCTAAAAAAAATAGTCCCACGACGGGGTGAGCAAAGCCCAGTAGTGGAATTTCCCTACGGATTACTCCACGCTAAGTGCAGTACAATGGCACTGAACATATTACGTGCTAATATATCACTCATGCATATATTAACATAATTTAATCCATACATCATGTTATTCAGTTTTATAATAACATAAACTTAGCTCACATGGGCTAAGGCACTATCGGCGGTTCGTCTTAGGCCTTACAACATCTGGCTTGTATTATTTTTCTGTGGTAATAACATGACACCCACGCAAATCAAGCAAAACACCCCGAACAGTCCGTGGGTGTCCAAACACTCTAGGATTTCCTAGCTTTCGGTCCAAAGCTTTTGGAACCGGGAAACCCACACGACACCATCAGGCCTCAACAAATCCCCATCCATTACATAACCCTTAAGCAAGAGTAAAGCAAGTAGGAGAAAAACCCTACCTTTTAAGGTTTGTCGAAACTCCGCTAGTAACCACGATGCTGGTGCTTGCCGTGGGGGCTGACTGCTCCTTGTCTCATTGGAAGCCAACGGTCCGATAGCCGGGAATTTTAGAGAGAAGGTGGAGCCTCTCTCTCTAAAAACCCTCTCTTCCTCACTCTCCCTTTCTCGGTTGGTCTCTCCCTCTCTCCTTCCCTCTCCCCAGGCGATTTGGAAGACTTGAGTCGAAAGTCCTCTCGCCATGCATGTCCATTTCTCATTGGAGCGCCTTGGATTCCCCCCTTATCCTTATCAATCTACCTTGAGATATCCCTCTAATGGCATCATGCCATGTGTCACAGTGAGCCCACTTGACCTCAAGTTTGGCCCATACACTTTGGACACGTGGGCCTGCGCGGGCCTCCCAACGTGCCAAGTGTCATGCATCCCCTCCGTGCCTCGAAAAACGTGAAATTCCGACTATCTCGGAATTCGACGAAATTCGACGTGGCAGCTAGATTTCGCGAGACGATTCCAACGGTGAATTCTGTTTCGTCATCCGAGATCTAGAAAAATTCCGGATTTTCAACCGAAATTACCATTTTATCCTTCCTTAGAAAACATGGATTTTCCGGGGTCTCACACACATATTTTGATATTTATGCAGCAACAATCAAATAAAATATCCCTTTTCTCAAATAAATATGTTCCAAAAAGAATGGAAGTCAAATACTACTTGAAAGAAGATAGTGTATCAACCCATCCCCTTTGGAAGAAATAAAAATAAAGGAACCGAGGTGTAGAAATAATAGCCTCACCTTTTAAACAAATTGATTCAAAAGAAGATGAAAAAGAATGACAAAACTGAAAGATATAAAAGGCATTCAACAACAAAATAATTTTACAAATCAAATTCTAGGAACACTTTCTACTCCAATTAAATAGGGTGAAAGTAAATACTTTACAAATTATAAACACGAAAAGGAAGAAAAAGAAAGAAAAAACAAAGAAAGATCTTATATTCAAACCAATAAAACCCCTTAAATTAGGAGGTAATAAAAGTAATGATGAATTGATAAGACTTTTAACACAAAAATTAGCAGGAATAGAAATAAAAGATCCCTCTTGTTCAAAAACCCAAGTAAACTTCTTAAGTGGATCAGAAACAAATTCTATTGTTCGAAACTTATTGAGATATTCTTAGACAAGAGAAAAATTAAATAAAACAAGTTAAAAACTTGGCATCAAAAGATCAAACTTTTATCAAAGGCTACTCCACTCAGATTTACAATTTGAGGAAAACAACCAAAACAAAATAGTTATAATAGCAATGACATCTATTCTTGGAATATAGATGCTCTTTACGAACATAGAAATCTTCATTGTGCTTCGTCAAATGCAAATGGCGACTCTTTGTATTTGCAAACAGATGATTGGAATGTTGTCCAATTAGTCACCAATGGGTTTCAATGGCACATTAAAACTTTGGTGGGAAAACTACCTAAGTGACAAGAAAGATTTCATATTTTAAAAATACAAATGAGGAAGGAGAAACGAAAACTCAATCATAAGATTGGTTTATGCTATAACCAAACACTTCATAGGTGATCGAGCATTTATGGAGAAAGAACTACAGAAATTCTACAAAACTTAAGATGTAGAGACACTAAGTGACCTTAAATGGTATTATGATGTGTTCTAGCAGCCTTGATGGTAGAGCTGATGCTAGGCTTCTTCTTTGGAAGGAAAGATTCGCTATGGTCTTCTAAGGCTTTCCAACGGCCCAGTTGAAGCCCTTAGAAAAACATGGAGGAACAATCCAATTGACTCCACATGGAGATCTCATAAGTACAGTCAAGAGAAGGTCTTAAGTTGTGTTCTCAGCAGAAGCTCCAATATCAAGAGTGAGACTAGAAGCTTCTAAAAAGATTTAGGTTCTTTTGTGCTCAATATGGCATTTCGATACTTAATTCCACCTAGTCAAATTTCAAAAATTAAAACCTTAAACAAAATTCCAATAATTTTCATATAGATTTAGAAGTAACAATGTTATAAATTAAAAGGAAATACGTTTAATTGTTAGTGTTGTTAATTTTAGTTTGTAACATTTCACGTTTAATTTCATTCACTTTCAAATATTACACTTTTAAAATTGAATACTAAAATGATTAATAATATTTTTTTTGTTAAATAGTTAAGGTTTTTTTTTATTACTTTTACCTTTAAAAAAGTTTAACTTGTGGTTTATTTCTAATTTTTTTTTTAAATTTGGGTTTATAAAAGATTAAAATATAAAAGTATAAAAAATAAGATTAAAATATGAAAATTATTAATATTATAAATAAATTTTATTATGAATAAGAAAAAATATTCATTTTATATTTATTAAATTACTTATTAATATAGGTAAATGTATTGATATATATCAAAGTTGATTTAATTTATTCCAGTTATTACACAAAAAAAAAATCAAAAAATTTGAACACTAATTGGAAAGAAAAAAAGAAATCGAAGCAAGTTTCCGTTGGGGGTGAAAAATAGGGAAGAGTGGCATTGTGGAAGGGGAGATGGCGAATTGGGAGTAGTGGACTTGGATGGGGAGATGAACATTTTGTCTTCACAAATATGTATCAGTAAACTAATTTTGATGGTCTATCAAATAGAGTTATCCCCAACCTTCAAAACATAATTTCTCATCATTTAAGAGTATTGGACATATATAATTTATTTTGAAAAATAAAAATTATTAAAATAGGTTAAAAATAAAAATCATATCAAAAATTAGTACATAAATAATAATCTGTAGCTATTTAATATAATAGTAGATTTTTTTTTATCTTAATGTTGTAGTTATTTATTATAGTATTAAAATATTTTGAAATTTTTTTAAAATTAATGTCATAATCAATGACTATGATTATAAGTATTGACTTAAAATTTTTTAAAAAATGAGATGATAATTTTTTTTTATTTTTGAAGAATAGATGATAAATTTTGTATATTAGTTTAAATGTTATTTTCAATTTCAAGCTTATTTTGATAAATTTTTTTTTAAATAACCTAAATATCTGCTTGAACTCCAATTTTAAAGTGGGGAAACAGATATACAAGTATGATGTGCAGTGGCGGGGAGTTCTGTGATACATCCCCTCTCACTTCGGTGTGAATAAAACAATGAGCTAATGTGTCATGTCAGGATCAGGCAGTAACAAACTATGAGATGACACGTGGAATAGAGCAGGTTCAATCGAAACCTTTACTTGTGACCTTACAGACACCTCTTGTCCTCTGACACAATCATGCTTCCATTAGTTGAATCCACAAAGGCCGTATCACGTGATCTCTCCACATGGCCCGATTCAATTACATGCATTATTAACTCTTCCTCCAGTATCTTTGCCATCTGTAATTCTTTTTTTAGCTTTTAGAAACATTTTTGTTCTAAATTCTAACGCTGTTGGATTGTTTGTTTTTGTTTTGTCTGGATGTTTCACTTATGATTGTTCAATCCACTAGTTTTGTTTTTGGGAGATTAGATTCAGAATTCAAATATGATTAATGGAACATGTTTGGGGTGGAATTCTTATTAAAAAAAACGACACCATAAACTCCAGAAGAAAGTAAAAATCATTAGAAACTTTGTTCATTTAATATTTTTAAATATGTTTTGAAATAGATTTTATAAAGTGTCTTATTTTGTATATATATTTTATGAATTAAATTTTAAAAATTTTAAAACAAATAATTACAAAATGTATATTTGAATAATTTAAAAGTTTTGTAGATTAAAAAATAAATAAAATTTTGGTTATCAAATATATCTTTTATTTTCTTATTTGGAAAAAACAAAAAGTTATCTTAAGCGGTTTCCACCTACCCATACATTTTATCCCAAATTTAAGTTCAATTTTTTTACAATAGATTGTTGGACTTATGTTTTAAAAGCACTATGATCCGTTGATGAAGAGCGAAATTAATCATGGACCATTAGATCCACGGACTAGTTAATTAGTGATATAGTCTATTAATAATTATTTAAAGATAAGAAACCCGATAATAAAACAAGAGTTTGGTTATGGCTTATGCAAAGAAAAAACCTTATTCCTAAAGAGAAATCTATCGATCTAACATGAGATAGAAATTTGCTGCAGGCCTATTAGCCTCCTTACTTCCAATGGTTCTAACAATTAGAGATTTGCTACATATTTCATTATTATCATACTCTCTAATGGATTTCTAATTATAAAAAAAAAAAAATAGAATACATATAAAATTTGGCTTGGTGTCGCAGTTAGTTTCTTGTTTGACAGTAACATAAAGGTTAAATTTTGAGTATATAAATAGACCCATTTCCTTAGGACCTTGATATATTCTCCATATGGGTCTTTACACACATCTCACCCGTAGGTGTTCTCTCCTTTAGTCTCACGGCAATTAGGCGCTACACCTAGATTTGTCGCAATTAGAATGCTTGAAAGGTTAGCGCCAAGGAGGTTAGTAAACCTAAGCATTGACGCATTAGTATCACATATCTTATCGATCATGATCCAGGCTTCCGTTATACATTGATCGACAATTAGTATCGAGCACGGATTGAATCAATGTGTAGTGGCCAGAATCATTATATTTTTACATGTATCTTTGATCTAATTAGATATATAGCGCCTAGGTTTTATGTTTCATGTTATTTATATTTTGTATGAATGAATGTTTTATTTAGGCCTTAATCCATGGTAGAAATTTGATTGTATTTTTTTTTATGTAACTTTGAGGCTAATCGTTAGGTATTCCTCATTGATTTATTTATTTATTTATTAGATATTCTATGTAAATTCGATTTATTGGATAATTATATAATAAGTATCCAAAAGTGGAATAGCGCATGTTATTGTTCATTGTTTTTCGTGTGGATCGAAGCCTCGGTTTGGCATGACACCATAATCATGTAGGGGACACAAGGAGGGGTCGGTGGGAGGAAGAGGGTCATTGGAAGACGACACGTGCCACACGTGTATCGCACTCATGGTTGAGACTAGGACTCCTGTGACTTGCAGCCAGGGTGCATGAGGGCACGTCTTGGCTTGGATTGGAATCAAATTTGTGACTAATCCCTTTCTTCGTGATACCTCCTTATAAAATTTGTGTCGAGTGCACGTGCGGTGAAATGGCGATGATTTTAGTTTTGGCTTCGAGGCGTTGCTTGGGGTGTGTGTAGTCACCGGTTGGGCGGAATTTGGCCGATTATGTTCCTTAAGTGTTGTTCTATCCCTACATAAAATTTCATGATGATTCAAGCTTTGTGCGGTGGCCGACAACGATTTTGCTTTTGATTTTAGCGTGCGTGGGGGCTTAAGGCGGCGCAGGCCCCAGACCAAATGTTAACAGTTGGTTCCTCATGTGGTGATATACCTTCCCGCGTAATATCGTGATGATCAAAAGGGTTGTGTGCGGTGATTGTCCTGATTTTGGTGCTTATTATGAGGGGACCTGAGTTAAGAGTTTTGTGTTTTTGAAGCCCAAAACCACAGAAATCAATTCTAACTTAATCCCACAATTCAAAAAATTTTAGACTGATGGAAAGATGGATTCACAGGCTAGATATCAGAAGTTTGGGTTCTTGGCCTTGTGGGCTTGTTATTTTTTCTTCTTCTAGGAAACCATGGATTAGGGCCCATTATTTATTCTTTGCTTATAATTGTTTTATATAGATATAACATATGATGTATACTTGCCATGCTACTTAGAATAGGTGGTGCCATATAAATTTCATCATGTGATATATACATATGCATAATGATATTTGTTTGTCTAGATAATATTATTATGAAGTATTTGGATTGAATTAATGTAAAATATTGAATGAGTGAAGGATTTAAAATTAATTTAATTAATTTGAAACCTCGGGCTCCATTAAGGAGGTCCACGATAATAAAATGACATGATCGGGTACATGGGATTGGAACTAAAATAATTTCAAAATTTTAATAAGATTGTACAACCCAATGTCGATAATACTAAGAAAGATAATTTTGAAATTAAATTAATGGTTATCACATTCCAATTTTACTTGGCATTAATGTCTAGATATTATTATTATGGAAAACCTAATAAATTAATGTAAAATATTGAATGGTGCATGTTACAAAAATAATTTTATTAATTTGAAACATGTGGACTCCATTAAGAATCCAATAATAAAATAATTATGTAATGCCTCAACAGATAAACATGATCGGATTTTATAAGATTGGAACTAAAATAATTTCAAATTTTAATGAGATTGTACGACCAAGTAAACTATACTAAGATATTAAAGATAATTTAGAAATTAAATTAATAGTTTATCACATTCAATTTTAGTAACATTAATATATATAATATTATTATTATTATGGAAAACCTAATAAATTAATGTAAAATATTGAGCGGTGCATGTTAAAATTAACTTGAAACATGTAAGGCTCATTAAGGATCGATAATAAAATGATTTATGTGATACTGACGAATAAACGCGAGGAATTTTATGGAATTGGATCTAAAATAATTTCAAGAATTTTTAATGAGATTGTACGACCCAATGTCGACAATACTCCTTATTTAAAGATAATTTTAAAATTAAAATTAATGGTTATTACACATTCAATTTTAGTAACATTAATGTCTAGATATTGTTGAGCCCCCGAGCCCGAAATTAGATTGACTACTGTCAGCCGCGGAATACAAGTGGAGGTCGGGTACCAGCGCCACTTTAGAAAATGTCAGGCGAGAGTCTCCTTTGTGCGGGAGCTCTACCCAAATACAAAACCTGCTATAAACTGTCCCAATCAACAATATATACAATATATATATCAATACGACCTTGGGCCCATCAAGCGTACTCAACACATATATCAAACTATATCAATAGTTTCAAAGAGTTCAAATGTTTTACTCTTATACAACATATATTAAAATACTCAAATTCTAATACATTATAAATATCATCAAGCCACCGAAACTTTCTTCTTATCCATTCAATTGACATTTATGTCCCTTTTCTGAGATTTGATATTCGGCTACTACCTCGGCCGTCCATTTCATCATTTCTCTACTCATACCACTTATGGTACATGAGTACATGCTATATGTGCCTTCGTCATCGAATCGATTTGGCACGGCTTGCGATGCCTCGAGCGTGCCGACTCATTGTCCCGACAAATTGCGAAATTTCACGTCTTAACTAGATTTCACGAGGGCGATTCAGCGGTCGCGATCCGTTTTGTCATCTGAGATCTAGGGAATTAATTATAGATTTTTAACCGTAATTATAATTTTGTAATCAAAATTACGATTTTGCCCTTATTCCAGAATTTGGAATTTCTCGGGTCTTACAATTATTATCATGTAAAACCTAATAAATTAATGTAAAATATTGAATGAGTGAATGTTAAAATTAATTTAATTAATTTGAAACCTACGAGCTCCATTAAGGGTCCAATAATAAAATGGTTATGTGATGCCCTAATGGATAAACATGACCGGATTTTATTGGATTATATCTAACATAATTTCAATTTTTTAATGAGGTTTTATGACCTAACGTCGATAACACTTTAATATTAAAGATAAATTTGAAATTAAATTAATGGTTATTATTTTAATTCTAAGTAACATTAATAATCATTTCTACGAGACTGCATTAGTGTTATTGATCTAAATTTTATTGAAACAAAGTTTTTGATTGATGCATGTCTGTGTTATTTGATAAATTTTCGGATCAATTTTCCATGGATAGTGACTTGTTGGTACATGTCTAGGAAAGTCCTGTTACAAGGGCGATAAGAGCCTAAGGTAAAGAGTTTTTCAGAGGGACCGTTGTGACCCCACGACTTACCTAGGGACTTTCCTTGTGTATTAACATAGAAACTCACTACTGTCATGGGTTACTATTTGAGTTTCCGGTGAGCTGACTTGGTGGGACACTTTTCGTATCATGTTCAAAATATTAGTTTATTATAAATATCTTGCTCAACGTAAGTATTTATAATGGAAACTAGAATATTGTTGCAATATATAAACCTACTTATTGGTATATTTTTTGATTACGTGTTTTTTTAATTTCAGAAAATGACATCCTTTAATCCTCTAGTTACAATTTTAAGTTAAAAACCATTGGATGGAAGTAGTTACGACTATGGAAAACCGATCTTTACATTGTCCTTGTTTTTTAGAGGTCAGTTTATTACAAATTGTAACACCCGAATATACCTAGTCGTTTCGGCATGTTTAGGGTATTTGTAGGTATAATTTGAATTTTCGTAAATTAAATACAAAGCGTGAAATCGAGAAACAGAATAAGTAGGGTAAATTTAGCAATAGAATTTGTCCAAGCAGGACACAAAAGTCCTTAAGATAAAAAAGATGTGAGGCTATTATAGAAATAACATAACTTGTGGAGCAAATAGAAAAGAGTTGAAGGACCAAAGTGTAATAAAAATGAAACTTAAGTCAAAAGAATGCATTTTGTGGCCAAACATGGCCTTAACCAAAATGAGGATAAGACCAAATTTGTCTCTCATTTTGGGCATTTTGGAGGTTCCTACGTGAAGGGAGAAGAAGAGAAGAAGAAGAGGAAGCCAAGAAAGGTTTGGATACTTGTTTGGATTTGCTATGGTTTTGTTTGAATTTGCTTTGGGTTTTGAATGGATTTTAGTTTGTTCCATTTCTAGGGTTTAGTTAGGAATCCATCTGAAAGTTGGGTTGGTAATACCCTATTTTGCATAAGATGAGTAAGGCTTTGTATGGATTCTTTGTTTATGGTATATGGATATATGAGTTAACCTAACACAAGTATTTGAATTAGGATTTGGAAAAGCCAATTAATATCTATGTTAGTTTTGGTTGAGTTAGAATATAGTAAGACTAGAAATTTCAATTTACGGAATAAGGAGCAAAATCGTAATTTTGATTACAAAATTATAATTACAGTTAAAGAGTCCGTAGTAATTCCTAGATCTCGGATGATGAAGCGGATTGCACACGTTGGAATCGTCTCACGAAATCCCCCCTAGTTAGCACGTAAATTTATGATTTACAGAAGACGGTCGGAGTCGGCACGTTTTTCGAGGCATCGCGTTTCGGGTGCTGTAAATCCATTTTCGATGCGACGAAAGGCACATATAGCATGTACTCATGTACCATAAGTGGTATGAGTAGAGAAATTATGAAAATGGATTGCCGAGGTAGTGCTGAATGTCAAAACTGGTAAAAGAAGAAAATTAATCAATTAAATGGGATTAAGTGAACTAGAAGACAAAAAGGCTACAGTGGCCTTCTTCTTCAAATTGAAAGCAAGAGAAAAACGTGATTTGGAAGGCAGGGAGGTCCAGTAGCAGCCGAATTCATTTTAGAGAAGCTTAGCTTCTCTGAATTTGCTAAGAGATCCAGCCAGTGGCGGCTTTCGATTTGGAGGGAGAAACGTTCTGCGGAGCGGGCTACGCGTGGACCGAGTTTGCGAGTTTTTGACAACTCTCAAGAGGTAGGATTTTCTCCCTACTTGCATTTATTCCCCATTTTAAGGAGTTTTTCGATGTTTCGGTTAGTTTGAGGCACGTGAGGGCCGTTTGATCGGTCCCAAAACATGGGACCGAATTGTGGGAATTTATTTGGGATTTTCTCTTGTGGCCGTGACTGCTCCATGGATGTTAGGGGCTGTTTGGTTGTGATGGGTGTTAATTTGTGCATTAAATGCTTGCTTGATATGCTTTGGGCCGGGAATGGCCGTGGATTGGGTTCACTAAGTGAACCGGTGTTTTGTGATTTTCCGGGAATAGTAAACGAGGGTTTCACTATTCTCGGCATAGTGTTCTAAAAATATATATTTTTATGAAAGTACGTGTTGGCCGAGTGATTTAAATTAAATTACTCGTGTATGATCATTAGCCCAAGTGAGCTAATTTTGATATGTGATTTAAAGTTTTATGTAAATATATTCATGTATATATATTTGCATGTGATTTAGACTGAATTGGAACTGGCATACATGCATTCCATATGCACTGGAACATCCTAGGAATATAGGAATGAGTGCGTGAGATGAATCTAGAGAAACAAAGGTTCGGAGGGTAGTCTAAAATGTAAAATTATCGGAGGAGTAGTCAAACTAAATAATATATCAACCGTCGGAAGCATTGATTGATATTTATTCATCGGAGTGAATCCACAAATTAAAGAATATATCCCATGTCGAGGAGCGGCCGGTTGATATTTATTCCTTCGGAGGGTAGTCCACAAACAATTAATATATAACTTGATCGTCGAGATGACCCAATTGATATATATTCATCGGAGGGTTGCCCACTATGCATTAATAATTCTCATCTGAGGCTTGGCGGGTGTGAGAGAGTCGGTGAGAGACTCGGGATGCAGGTTAGTCACGTAAACATTGAGTAGGATCATGCGTTTGCTTGAATGTTTGTTTTAAATTGGAGACATTGCACTACACTTGGGTGGTGGTAGCCCACTTAGGCGATTCTCCTGCGAGCTTTAGCTCGCCGTCGTGGGATCCCCAGCACACGGTCACGAGGGCGTGCGGGGAAGACTCATCCCCAGAGACCGTAAGTTAGAAGAAAAGCGGGATTGTGGCTTTGGCTTGCGATATCTACATGTATTAAAATTTTCCTAATTTTAATATATGTTGTATAAAGTAAAACATTTGAACTCTTGTAACTATTGGGTATATATGGATTGACTTCATGGATTTAGTATGTATTATGAGGATCGTTGTGGGCTTTAAATGGTCATTATTACTCATGTACGATTTGATCTCTTGGATATATTGAATATAAATTAGATTTGCTTGGGACCCAGGTTTCATGCGAATTATTTTAATTCAGGTAGAGCTCCCAGTACAAAGAGACTACGCTAGATTTTCTAAAGTGGCGTCGGGTAGCAGGCCTCCGCTTATGTCCGCGGAGTTGGGTAGTCAACGGACCCCCGGGATTGGGGTGTCACAGCTTGGTATCAGAGCTTAGGTATACGAATACCTAGGGAGCTCGGGTTGGGTATCCATCACCACTAGGCGTGGTTCGATGTTGAGTTTAGGTATGGGATTACCTAGGAAAATTCACGGAGACAGAAAACTAGGTTTACTACGTGCCACGTGTGTTGATGTGTTTTGTGTGATTGGAGTGAATTATTGTGTGAACATGTGAATGTTTGATGAATGGTATGTACCATGTTATGTGTTTGGTTGTGTGCTTGGTGATTAGCACATAGATGAGTTAAGGAATATCTTAGAAAAATATTTGGAGTGTACTGTGTACAAAACTAGAACAAAGAGGATAAATGAAAATAAATTTCATAAATTTATTTGGTTTAGAGGTGAAGAGATTTAATTTTTAAGTTTTACGAGTGTAAGCTGAGAGAAGAAGTTAAATAAAATAAATTTTACTAAATTTATTTGGGTGTTGGAAGATGAAAAGAATTTTAAAAACCAAAAAAAATAAATTTTACTAAATTTATTTGATGAAGGAATTGAAGAAAATAATTTTCTATGATTTCTCAGTAGTAAGTAAGAAAATGGAAAGAAAATAAATTTTATAGAATTTATTTGAGTGGAGAAAATTTTAGTGAGAAAGCGGAAAGAAAATAAATTTTCATAAATTTATTTTGTTATGAGGTGAAAATAATTTTCTAAGGTTTTATATGAGTATAAAATTTAAGAAAATGGAAAATAAATTTTATGAATTTATTTGAGTGTTCAAATAAAAATTGATTTTAGGTGATTTTAGAGATTTTCCAATTTAAAATAAGTGAAAAAAAAAATCATTTATAATGAAAACGAAAATTTTTGAAGCGAAGAATTTTGATTGGCTACGCCCGTTTGTATTGAGAAATAGAAATTTTGTGTATTACAATGCGAGTTTGTATTACTGAGAGAAGGGAAAGGCTTGAAGAATTTATTTGGTTAAGGGTTTTTTATATTACAATACAAATTGTATTGTGGGCACAGTTTGAGGTTTTTATATTGCAATACAACATGTGTGTGTTGCGGGAAAATCGGTGTGTTGCAATAGGGGGTGTATATTGCGAGAGGGTTTGTGTTGTAGGAAGGCATATTGCAATAAAGTTTAGAGCGACTTGTCGTCTGGGGCGGGCTGGCTCATGTCCACGACTCTGGCCCAAGCGCGGCAATTCTGCGTAAACGCATGAGCCAAGCCCCAAGCCTTGTGTCGCCTTGAGCCCCAGAAGTAGCAGCCCAAGCGTCTGTGGTCTAGAAGCGCTAGAGTATCTGCAGCCTTGTATGGCGAGACAACGGCGGCAGTGTGGCCTTATGAGCTCGCAAGCCTTGTCAGAAGCATCTGTGGCGAAGGCGCAGCCTTGAAGCCTTGGCTTGGCCCAAGCGCGCGGCGTAAACACAGCGCCCAGCTATATGACTTTGGGCGCTGGGAGGTGCTGAGGCTGTGCACTGTGCACTCGGCCTATTTCGATCCGTTTTGACTTGTTTTCTTCTGAGTCACAAATGAACATTGTTCATTTAGCCAAGCTAATTTTTTCAAAAAAAAAAATAAAAATAAAATAAATAAATTTAATTAAAAAATCAAATAAAATCAAATAAATTTTGATAAAATTTTGAAAAATAAAATTTTCAAAAATAAATTTTGAAAATAAAATTTCGTCAGCGATATTTTAAATGCCAAATTGATTGCGTATCTGTTTGGGTTAAGTGTATATTTAGTGTCTCGAAATTTGTGTTCTGCCTAGAGACATTGTATTGGATTAACTACCATTTGGAGGCGTGATTGCGCGGTAGTTTGCGTCTGAAATTATATGCTTGGTGTAATGCGTATAGGAAAAGGGTGAATGCCAAGGTTAGGAATTATGACCTTAGGGATTTGGGTACTGAAATGAACAAGAAAGCTTAGAATTTTATCGGAATAAATGAATTGAGTGGTTGGAAATTTGGCACCATGGGAAATGAGCAGATCGGAGTTCATGGTTGTCAAGTCTATTAATAATCAGCATGTGCATTGCTAGTTAGACTGAAATGAAAATTACATGAATCTTGTTGCCATTTTACATGTGAAAATGGCTAGTAGAGGACGAGGGCGTAGAGGGCGTCCACGAGGCCTTTGGTCGAGGCACCGGCCGATTGACCCGACCGCCGGCATTTGGTCGAGCGAGCCTTTGTAGGCGTAGGTGCGAGAGGCTGCTATTGCAAGGCAGCATAGCGGATGAGTCGGGGAGATCCTAGTTACCCCGAGGAGGTTTAGGACGTATCATCCTCGACATGGAAAAGATCCGATGGTGGTAGACCATTTGGTTCATCTTGAACGAGAAGGTGTTAGGGCTATGGAGACTACCTCCAGAGCCACGACCAGTTAGACTAGCTGCGTTCTAGCTAGAGAATGAGGCTGGTATAGTGGAATTGGGCGGGACCTCTAGAGACCTTAGAGGAGCCGTTGTACGTGAGTTCTTCCCTAGGGATTAGGGCGAAAATAGGTACGATATGTCGAGGTTGCGAGTTGGGATTTGGGGACTCTACTCCTGATGGACTGAGAGTTTTAGACATGTCGGAGTTCGATGTCATTACGAGGATGGATTGGCTGATAGCTTCTGAGGTCGTTATTGATTGTGGCGCGGAGATTCTGCTTTATCGCGGGGCCGGTAATCGTATGGTATTTAGTGGGGGCCGATCCGACATTTTGCCGGACGTTATCACGATTCCAAGTGTCGAGGGGATAGTTCAGCTGAGTTGACTAAGCGGGCACCTGCAGAGGGCGGAGAGGTCGGACTTGGATGCCTCGGTGGTGTCTGAATATGTGGATGTTTTCCGGATGAGCTACTGGACTACCTCCAGCGTAGGGATGTAGACCGGTATTGAGTTACACCGTTATTTCCACCCATCTCTATGACTCATGGGATGGCACCGAGTTGAGTTACGGGAACTCGAGTCCAGTTACAAGAGCTAGACTGAGGGGTTTATCAAATGAGGCACTTCACCGTGGGCGCTCGGATTCTATTTGCGAAGAAGAAGGGCAAGACCCTTCATTGTGCATTGGCCCATAAATGTGGAACGGGGTTATGATCGAATCGGTACCCGTACGAGGATTGATGATTTATTTGACCGAGTTGAGAGGAGCTGGCGAGTCTTGAGATAGACCATACTTGGTGCATCGGCGAGGTTAGGGAGACAAATATCCCTAAGACGGCGTTTAGGACGCGTTATGGGCACTATGAGTTTACGGTGATGCCCTTTGGATTGACGAATGCGCCAGCTGCATTCATGGACCTCATAGGGTGTTCCAACCTTATCTAGATCAGTTTGGCGTAGTCTTCGTGGATGACATTTTGATCTACTCCCAGTCAGAATGGGAGCATGAGTATCACTTGAGGATTGTTTTACAGCTGTTAAGCGACCATCAGTGGTATGCTAAGTTCAGTGAGTACGAATTTTGGCTTACTGAGGTGAGATTTTGGGACACGTGGTGTCGGTACCAAGAGTGTCGGTCAACTAGAAGGTTGGGCGGTGATGAGTTGGGAGAGACCGAGATATCAATGCGAGATCGTAGTTTCTTGGAATTGTTTGGGTATTCACGAGAGACACGAGAATGGGGTGAAGTTGTCCATTCGAGACGAGTCGTGGGACTTCACGGGACATGGACTCCGTGGTTGGGCTGACCACGACCATAGAGGAGAGATTGAGGGGATGCACTTGGAACCCACTCGGGATACGGGTGTTGGTATGAAGGGAGGATCAGCTATCTTGAGTTCGGGAAGGCGAAGGCCACCTTCACACGAGGGATTCTGAGGACTAGGGCCGAGTTGAGCATGGTGGCGGGATTGCCCCGAGACGGGGATCCCGAGACTTTGGGACAATGCGGTCCAGGTTAATGAAGTAGAGACGGGGAAGCATCTGATTCATTCCCTCCGCACCTTAGTATGGGTCGGAAGGAACCGAGTTTTAGTTGAGGGTGCTATCTGAGCACTTCGGTAATCTGAGGAATGGGCGGAGGACGGAGTGTGGAGCAAGTTAGGGACGGATCGGAGTTCTTGCGGCTGAAGCGTAGTGAACCTTAGGGTGGTAGACTATTGGTTGTTGATGTCGGGTTTGACATGGATGAAGTTGGCTGGTATCGGGTTTTGGTGATTGAGACCTAGGCTAGGGTTGTCATACTCGACCTGACATTGGATTTGGGCTTGGGGTTAAGGCCTTTAAGAAGCCCAGTATGGATGTTTCTTCCCTAGGGTGTAGGGTGAGAGTCGACCTGATAGGTCGGGATTATGAGTGAGAGATCTCTGAGATTCTGCTCATGGTGGAACTGGGATTGGTTGTCACAGTATGACATTACTGCGTTCGTGTGCACGGTAACATCGCATCGAGACGGGTATGGGTGCACGGTACGGTCATTCACCACTCTTGGTGAGTGTGGGTTGAGTTGTCTTTAGGACTACTTCCAAAGAAGACTCATAGTTGAATTAGGAAATGTAACAGGCTTGAAGTGTAAGCCGAAGAGTTATGTTGCTCGAAATGAAAACACACGGACACGGTTATCACGCGGACAGGAGTTGGTGATAGAATTCGGGAGTGGCGAGATGAAACACGGACGGGTTTGTCAACGAGGCGAGTTGAGTGATAAGTCGGGGGTGACTCGAGGTTTGGAATACCCTTTGGAAATTGCATTGCAGGTCTTGATGAGGCGACAAGGGCTTGGTAAATGGATGTCATGCATGGCATAGTTGAGTTAATGATCCATGTGGATTATCGATAGTATATGACCTTAGAGGTTAACGGTTACACCAAGCAAAGGTTGTGTAGGGTTAATGTGTTGTGAGTGATATGATTGTCACGAGATTTCGGAATGAAATTCTTTAAGAGAGGAGAATGTAAGACCCAGAAATTTCAATTTACGGAATAAAGGGCAAAATCGTAATTTGATTACAAAATTATAATTACGAGTTAAAGTCAAGTAATTAATTCCCACTGAAGATCTCGGATAGCCAAGCCAGTTGCACCGTTGGAAGTCGTCCTTGAGGAAATCTAGTTAGCACGTAAAATTTACATGGTGGAATTTGAGACGGTCGGAGTCGGCACGTTTTGAGGAGCATCTGTTTTGGGTCTTGTAAATCGATTTGATGCGACGAAGGCACATATAGCATGTACTCATGTACCATAAGTGGTATGAGTAGAGAGAAATTATGAAAATGGATGGCAGGTAGTGCCGAATGTGGCTAGTGAAGAAAATTAATCAATTAAATGGGATTAAGTGAACTAGAAGACAAGTGGCCTTCTTAGCTGGAATTGAAAGCGAGAGAGAAAAGCGCGTGATTTGGAAGCGGGGTGTGTATTGCAGTGTTTTTTAGGAAGAGAAGCAAAAGCTATCGTTTACTAGAGATCCAACCAGAAGTCGGCGGCTTTCGGTGCAAGAGGGAGAAAGCGTTCACAGCGGAGCGAGGCTGCAGCGTGGACCGGAGTTTGAGTTTTGACAACTCAAGAGGTAGGATTTTCTCCTACTTGCGTTTATTCCCATTTTTAAGGGTTTCGATGTTTACGATGGTTGAGGCCGTGAGGGGCCGTTTGATCGGTCCCAAAACATGGGACCGAATTGTGGGAATTTATTGGGATTTTGTGACGCCCCAAAACCGGGGTCCGTTGACTACCCGTCAACCCGGAATACAAGTGGATGTGGGTTGCAGTGCCCACTTTAGAAAATGGGCGAGTCTCACCTCGGGGCTCTACCCAAATACAATACAAAAATATATCCCAAAACGGTCAATATAAACACAATATATATATCAATATGACAGCCAACATCCCATAGCAGGTACTCAATGTTCAGCCATATCCCAACTATATCAAATAGTTTCAAGAGTTAATAAACTACTCTTATACAATACATATATTAAACTTAAGGTGCCACATGTAAACATCAACAAGCAACATTCAGAAACTCTTCTGAGTGCTCATTTCTAAAGGATGAGCCGTCATCTCGCACATCCCATGTGCTGTAAAGAGGATCCCAGCAGGGGTGAGGCTAGCTAATTGGGAGAATATTAAAGTGAATTTACTACTTCCTTTAAGTGCGATTGATGTTTCCCGTTAAACACATTAATATTGAATGGTCTCACTTGAATGTCTACATGACCAACTCGGATCCAGGAGTCCTCATGAGCTCTCTAAACAGCTCAAACTCGTGTAGAATTTATCATTTTACATTGGTGGGCAGCCCTCAAATTAGAATATATCAATTGGGCCGCTCCAGCGATTGATATATATTAGTGTTGCCCCAATGGAACTACTCCGATGAATAAATATCATTTGGGCGCTCAGAAGCGGTTGTGATATATTATTTAGATTTGTGGACTACCTCCGATACGAATAAATATCAATTGAGCCATTCGACAGTTTGATCTATTATTCGTTTGGACTACCCTCAGTAGTGACATTTTAGACTACCCCGAACCTTGTTTCCTCTGGGCTCATCATTTTTGCTCTGTATTCCTAGGATGTTAGGTGCGTATAGATAATGTATCTGAGTTAAATTCGGTCATCATGCAAATATATAAACATGAATATATTAACAAAAATTACATCTAAACATGTTATGTAATTATCATTTCACGCAAAAAATTGTACTTGGGCTAATGTTCAAACACAAGCAATTCGATTCGAATTACTTAATCAAAACACAATTTTCCCAGCCCATTTTAGGCACCATTCCTAGGAACAGTAAAACCCTAGGGTTTCTTGTTCTAGTTCTCAAATAATTTATCGGTTCATATATAAACCCGCATCTCATGGCCATTCCGGCTCAAATCCATTCAACACCACGATCGAACCACAAAGAAACAACATTTTCATACCCACGCGGCCGTGGAAGTGACTCTGAGCTGCTCCATTTGGTTTTAAAAAAATTTGTATTAATTCGGTCCCATGTTTTGGGACCGATCCAACCGCCCCTAATGGCCTAAATCGACTCAAACATTCGAAAAACACTAAAAATGGGAATAAAACCCAAGTAGGGAAAATCACACCTGGGGAGTTTGAAGAAACTCCCACTAAAACCGGGTCACGCGTAGCACAATTCGCGTAGATGGGTTTTCCATACCCATGCAGAAGTCATGCGGTCGGATTGTGTGCAAACTTAGAAAGAAGCGTTCTCTCTCTCTAAAGCTCTCTCAACGCAGCAGCTTCTGGACCCCAAAAATTGCTTCTCACGTTGGTTGGTTTGGCTAAATGAAGAGGATGAAGTACTGTTGAGTATTTCGTCCTCTAGCCACTTAAAACAATTCTCTAAAATGACATTTATATCCCTCTTTTACCAGAATTGATATTCGGCACTATTTTGGCCGTCCATTTTCACCATTTCTCTTCCCTTACCACTTGTGGTACATGAGTACATGCTATTTATTGCCTTTTTATTACCATCAAAAATCGATTTACACGGCACGGCATAATGCCTCGAAAAGCGTGCCGACTAATTGTCTCGACCAAATTGCAAAATTTTGCGTGCTAACTAGATTTGAGTTCAACGGTACAATCCGTTTCGTCATCCGAGATCTAGAGAATTAATTACGGATTTTTAACCGAAATTACAATTTTATAATCAAAATTACGATTTTGCCCTTATTCCAGAAATTGGAATTTCTCGGGTCTTACATTCTCCCCTCCTTAAAAGGAATTTCGTCCCGAAATTCAGGACTATCATAATCACGCACATGCATATGCAACGCGCACTCTATCATGCATGTAAACTAGTCATTTAAATCTTAAATGACTAAACCACGTACCTTCATCCCTAAACAAGAAGGTGGCGCTGTCCTCGCTCTCCCGTTGACTCCTCCATTCCACGATGCTGCCATAGCACTCCACTAGCCTCACGGTCTTGCGTCGGGCAGATCCACGGCTATCAACTGATGCACCTTGGTCCTCCATAAGAAGGTTCCATCGTGTCAATCTCTATCTGTCCCCAATCCACCATAAATTTGGATCTGGAGTATATCTCGGAGCATGGAGATGTAAGCGCCCTAGTGGACACACGACATATAAGTCATTAACGATATGCGATGCGCCAGTGTGCCTATCTCGAGTATCTCGAAAGGTCCGATGAATCGATAGCTCCTCGTACTTACCCGGGCGACCACTCCTCTTAGAATCACCTTGAGAAGCGTGATCGCTAACCTCGAACTCTAAGGGTCGAAGTCTCACATTAACATGGCTCTTACGCCGGCTGCGGCGGAGCGAGAAGGCTTGGTATGTTATCAAGCTCGCCTTCTCATAGGTGTCTCTAATCAGATCAGGACCAGTGATGGAGCTCTCTTCCACCTCGGTCCAATCATAACGATAATCCACCTGGCCTCCCATACAATGCCTCATATGGTGTCATTCATACACTCGCCTGATAACTGTTGTTGTAGGCGAATTCCACTAAGGGCAATTAATCCTCTATCCTCATGATCCAAGACACATGTTCGCAACATGCCCTCACTTTGTATGTAAATCCATACACACGTAACCCTACATAGCCCCTTGCTTGGGTGTGTAAATGCTAACCTCTCAAGGCACAATCAGCGACAATCGATGGACGTCAATCTAGTCAATGTCATGAATGACATCCGTTTAGAGCTCTTGCCAGCTCGACAACACTCGTGCGATTTTGTGGGTATCGAATCTCGGAGTCACTCCAGGCTCCTATCACTTAACTCTAAGTCTACGTGATAACCTGTCCTTGTGTTTTCATCTCGGCACATAACTTCTCGGCTTACACTTCGAGCCTCTCACATTTCTGATTGACTATAGGTCTCGTTGGACTGTAGTCTGAGACCTTCGACCCTGCACTCACCATGAGCAGAATATCAGAGATCTCTCACTCATAATCCCGACCTATCAAGTCAACTCTCCCCCTACACCCTAGGGAAGAACATCTATACTTGGCTTCTCTAAAGGCCTTAACCTCTAAGCCCAAATCCAATGTTGTGTCGAGTACGACAACCCGGCTAAGGTCTCAATTGCTGACAACTCGATGGTTGTCAACTCACCCATGTCAAGCCTGACAATCAACAACCAATAGGTCTACCTCCCTAAGGTCCACCACGCATCCGCTGCGCAACTCTGACCTGTCCCTGACTTCGACCCACACTCTGGCCCCTCTGGCCAATCTGTGCTGTTGAGAGTGCTTGTATAGCACCGAGAGCTGGCTTGGTTCCTCGACCCATACGAGGGGTGTGGAGGAATGAAGCTGTATACTCTCTGTACTACGACTAGCGGTGCATTGTCCCAAAGTCTTAGGATCCTTGTCTCTGGGGCAATCCTCTCACTCATGCTCAATCCATTTTTAGTCCTGAGCTAGTGTGAAGCAAAAGTCATACTGCCTCTTCCTCGAACTAGGAAAATTTTGATCCTCCCTCTCATTTATAACACACGTATCCAGGAGTGTTCCAGTATCCTCAATTTCTCTATGGTCAGGATCGCCCCAACCATGGAGTCCATGTCGTGGCGAAATCTACAATCCACACTTGAATGGACAACCGGCCCATTCTCGAATCTCTTGTAATACCAGTAATCGAAACTATGTATCTCGGGTGGCATTCGGTCTTTGCGACTCATCTTTGTCTCTGACCTTCTCTGGAATTCGAAGTGATGCCACAGATGTTGACACCACATGTCTCAAACTCACCTCGGTAAGCCAAAACTCACCTTATTCCAGACTTAAGCGTCCTAGTGATGGTCTCTTACTTGGTGTAAAACAATCCTCAGTGACTCATGCTCCAGCATTGGGGTAGATCGAAAATGTCATCCACGCGAGACTACGACAAGCTGATCTAGATAGGGTTAGAACATCTATGCATGAGATCTATGAATGTCATTAGCGTATTCATCAATCCAAAGGGCATCCTGCAGTAAACTCAAAGAAATTATACTTGGCGTCCTAATATTTGTCTTAGGGATATCTGTCTCACCCCAACCCCTCGGTCTGCAGTGCATCTTAGAGTAGACTGTGACTCCTCTGTGATCAAACAAATCCTCAATCACAGGTAATGGAGTCTGATTCTTGATCGTAACCTGTTATTTGTCGGTAATCAGCACACGATCCGAAGGGTCTTGTCAGCTAACTGCTTTGCAACTAGAACGAGCGCCCCCCTTGGTGAAGTGCTCGGCACAATAAGCCCTTGTCAGTAGCCCTTGTAGTTGGACTCACGAGGTTCACGCAACTCAGCCAGGTGCCATCCTATCTTGAGTCATAGAGATGGGTGAAATCTGAGTGTAACTCAATGCTGGAAGTCTACATCCCTATGTGGAGGTAGTCCAGGTAGCTATCTGGAAAAAAACATTCGCGTACTCATGAGCCACTCGAGTAGATCTAAGTCGGTCTCCCTGCGTCCTGCAGGGTAAGGCTCGCTGCTTGACCCGCTGACCATGACGGTCCTAGCACTTGGACTCATATCTTTATGCGGGGCAAAATGTCATGCTTGTCCCCTTGAAATACACGGGAGTCTGCTGCGTGTAGGCGGTAATCCTCCTGCGCTTCTGATCGATGCGACCACGTAGGTATCGCTGATCCATCCTCGGGATGACCTCGAACTCGACATGTCCATGAATCCTCGGGTCCATTGTAATTAGAGTCCCAGGATCTCTCTAACTCACAACCTCGATATATATTTTATTCTCGCCTAACCCTAGGGGAGAATTCACATGCAAACCTCTAAGGGTCTAGAGGTCCTTGCCCATTTCCACCATATTTGGGCCTCATTCTCTAGCTAGAACGCAGCTAGTCTAATCAGGGTCGCGTCAGAGGTAATCTCCATAGCCTCTAACACTTTCTCGATCTGCATGGACTATGGTATACCACCATGAATCTTTCCCCCTATGAATGTCGGGAGGGATGATCATACAAACCTGCGAAGGTTACTAGGATCTTCTTATCTAACTGCTATACCAGCACATTACTATAGCATTCGTATGTATCTACACAGCCTCGGCAAAGCACGCTAATCGAGCAACGATTGTGCTGACACGTACCGATGGACTTTCTCGTCCTCGCCCTCTCTACTAGCCATCTACATTGGTCAAATGGCAACACGATTCATGTAATTTTCATTTCAGTCTAACTAGCAATGCAGATGCCAATAGACTTGACAACGATGAACTGACCCGTTCATTTCCTAAGTGGTGCTAAATTCCAATACTTAGTCGTTTATTTCTGATAAAATTTTAGGCTCTTGTTCATTTCATTATCCAATTCCCTAAAATTAGTAATCCTAACCTTAGCATTGACATTTTCTATACGCATTACATCATGCATATAATTTCATACGCAGCTCTTTGCGCGATCACCATTTCAAATGGTAGTTAAATCAAATACAGTATCTCTAAGGCGTAACCACGGTCCGAGACCGTAATCATACACGTAACCCGGTGTATACACTTAATCAATTTCGCGTTTAAAATATTGTTTCAACGAAATTTTTATTTTCAAAAATTTTATTTTTTGAAAGAATTTTATTTTGAAAATTTTATTTTTTCGAAAATTTTATCAAATTTCTTTTGATTTTTTTTTATTAAAATTTTTTTTTTCAAAAAATTTCCCCAAAGTGACTGAGAACGATGCAGTCAAAATCGAATCAAAGCGGTTCAAGCTGGTCGAAGCAGACGGGTTCTGAAAACAAGCCCGATTGGCCAGCCCGGCATGTCCCGCCGTGCGCGCGAGCACGCCCGAAGTAGCGCACCACTGCGCGCTCCATGGCGCGCGTGCCGCGGCCGCTGCGCCCGGCCTGCGCGCGCTCAAACTACCAGCGGCGCTGCTCGCACACGCCGCCGCGCGCACCAGCGCCGCGCTCACCTTGGCCTTGGCGCTGCTTTGCCCTGCGCCCGCCTTGCGTGCACCGCGCTTTCGCCCGCGCGCGATGCTAGCCCGGCTGTATCAGCGACAGGCGAAACCTCCTCTGTCTGAGTTGGCCATTGTATTGCAATACACTCCATTTGGTAAATGTCAGTATTGCGATACACTTTGCTCACGGCCACCTAAAATTTTTCTTGCATTACACCGGTTGTATTGCGATACAATTCCTAAACCTGACCTCCTTCCCGACCTAAAATCTACGCAATACAAAAGGCGTATTGCAATACAAAAACTATATATATATATTTTTTTCACAATATAAATTATGCAGTAGCACATTTCCAAATTCCTGCACCATTTTTTTTTCGTTTTTCATTACAATTAATATTTTTTTTTTCCAATTATTTCAATGGTGGAAAATCATAAAAAATCACTAAAATCATTTTTTTAACACTCAAATAAATTTACAAGAAATTTATTTTCTCCATTTTCTTCAATTTTACACCTTGTAAATCGAGAAAATTATTTTCTCACCTCATAACCAAATAAATTTATAAAATTTATTTTCTTTTTCGATTTTTTCAACTGAAAAATTTTTCTCAGCTCAAATAAATTTATAAAATTTATTTTCCTTCATTCTTCAATTTTACCACTTGTAAAATCTTAGAAAGTCATTTTCTTCTCCATTTTTTTCTTCAATTCTCATCAAATAAATTTATTAAAAATTAGTTTTATTTTTCTTCATTTTCCTTTCCGAGTGTTGTACCTTTATGCAGACTCAAAATATTTTCTAAATGGCTCTACACGTCTCCATGTGTAATCACTTAGCACACACATACTCATCTTAGATACTACATAGCATACACCATCATTCATGTTATGCATATATTTTTTCTACCTGACATAATCAATCTCATCACCTGACATGGTAAGCATACTACCATTCACACAATTCATCAAATCACCCCAGAAACATTTCAACACTGCGTGCATGTAGTGTCCTAGTCTTAACCACGTGACTTTTCTCGGTAATCCATACTATTTCGACCTTGAACCACCCGTGTGAGCGTGGATTACCCCAATTGGCTTTCTAGGTATTCATTATACCTAAGCTCTGATGCAATTTGTGGCGCTGAGCAGGGGTCGTTGACTGATCAACCAGCGGAATACAAGTGGACGTCGGGTTACCCAGTGCCACTTTAGAAAGTAGGCGAGTCTCCTTTATACGGGAGCTCTGCCCCAGTACAATACTGAATGCATCCCCAAACGGTCGATATATGCAATATATATCCAATATGTCCACTTGGCCCATAACAGTACTCAATATGCATATTCAAACTATATCCAATAGTTTCAAGAGTTAATAAACTACTCTTATACAATACATATATTAAACTTAAGGAGGTCTAATGCATGTAAGCATCAGCAAAGCCACATTAAGAACTTTCTTCTAGTGCTCGACCTCTAGAGCGAGCGGTCTCTGTAACTCCATGTACTTTGTAAAAGGATCCCACGACGGGGTGAGCTAAAGCTCGATGGGAGAATCGCCCTAAGTGGGCTACTCACCACCCAGTGCAATGTTCCAATTTAAACACACATTCAAGCGAATGAATGATCCTACTTGAATGTCTACATGACCAACTCGGATCCAGGGTCCTACGCCGACTCTCTCACACTTTCACTTCAACCTGTCATGAATTATCATTTTATTAGTGGAGCCCCTCCGATAGATATATATCAATTACAGAGTACTCCAGGCGATTGATATATAGTAATTGTTTGTGGACTACCCTCCGATGAATAAATATCAACTGGGCCGCTCCGACGGTTGATATATTATTTAGTTTGTGGACTAACCTCCGATGAATGAATATCAACTGGGCCGCTCCGACGGTTGATCTATTATTTAGTTTGGACTACCCTCCGATAATTGACATTTTTAGACTACTCCAGGCCTTGTTTACTGGGCTATCACCATTGCACTAGCTCTATGTTCACAGGATGTTCCAGTGCATATGGAATCATGTATGCAGTTCCCGATTCGAGTCTAATCATGCAAATATATAAACATGAATATATTCGCATAAAATTAAATCCACACAAACATGTTATGTAATTGTCATTTCACGCACCAAGAATTAGCTCGCGGAACAATGTTGAACCACCAATGGTCGTTCAGATTACTTAATCAAACCCAGATTTTCGCAAAAATACATTTTTGGGGCACCATTCCTAGGAACAGTAAAACCCTAGGGTTTCTGTTCTAGTTCTCAAATAATTTATCGGTTCATATATAAACCCGCGTCTCATGGCCATTCAGGCCTCGGAATCCATTGACACACGATCAGGCCACAAAAACAACATTTCCAGCTACCCACGGCCGTGGAGCGGCTACGAAATTTGCTCCATTAGTTTTAAAAAATTGTATTAATTGATTATGTTTTGGGACCGAATCCAGCCAACCCAATGGCCTAAATGTCGGCTGAGCATTGAAAACACTAAAAATGGGAATAAAACCCAAGTAGGGGAGAAAATCCTACCTCGAGAGTTTGAAGAAACTCACTAAAGCAGTTCCACAGCGTAGCTGTTCCGTGGATCGTTTCCTTCTCACCCGAAGTCGCCAGCGGTCGGATTGTGTGCAAACTTAGAGAGCGCTCTCTCTCTCTAAAGCTCTCTCTCAGCGCGGCTGACCTCTTTGGACCCCAAAAATTGCTTCTCACGTTGGTTGGTTTGGCTAAATGAAGAGGGATGAAGTCTTGTTGAGTATTTCGTCCTCTAGCCACTTAAAACAATTCTCTAAAATGACATTTATATCCCTCTTTTACCAGAATTGATATTCGGCACTATTTCGACCGTCCATTTTCACCATTTCTCTACTCATACCACTTATGGTACATGAGTACATGCTATTTGTGCCTTTTGTCGCATTGAAAATCGATTTCACGACAGCCGGCAGCGATGCCTCGAAAAAGCGTGCCGACTCATTTGTCGCCGGTAAGTGCGAAATTTTACGTGCTAACTAGATTTTTTGCGAGGCGATTCCAGCGGTACAATCCGTTTCGTCATCTGAGATCTAGAGGAAATTAATTCTGGATTACTGTGAAATTACAATTTTATAATCAAAATTACGATTTTGCCTTATTCGAAATTGGAGATTTCGAGGTCTTACAGATTTTCTCTTGTGGCGTGACGCTCCATGGATGTTAGGGGCTGTTTAGTTTGTGATGGGTGGTAATTTGTGCATTAAATGCTTGGTATATGCTTTGGTAGGAATAGTAGTGGATTGCGGGTTCACTAAGTGAGCCCAGGTGTTTTGTGATTTTTAAAGGAATAGTAAGCGAGAGTTTCTATTCTCGCATAGTGTTCTAAAAATATATATTTTTATGAAAGTATGTGTTAGTAAGTGATTTAAATTAAATTACTCGTGTATGATCATTAGCCCAAGTGAGCTAATTTTGATGTGTGATTTAAAGTTTTATGTAAATATATTCATGTATATATATTTGCATGTGATTTAGACTGAATTGGAACTGACATACATGCATTCCATATGCACTGGAACATCCCTAGAATATAGGAATGAGTGCATGAGATGAGTCTAGAGAAACAAGGTTAGGAGAGGCTGTCTAAATATGAAGTATCGGAGGGTAATCAGCTTTAAGCCTAATATATCGGCAAAATGGGGCTGACCGATGTTTGACTAAATCGGGATGCTAAAAAGAATATATCAGCGGTAAGAGATGACTTAGTCAATGTTACAACTAAATCCCTCCTAAACTATTAATATACTATCGATCGTGGAAGCATTGATGATATATATATTCATCAGGAGTTGCCACTAATAATTGTGAGACTAACAAATGGGGGCAAGAATGTGAAAGAGGCCAAGATTGACTCGAGATATCAGTTAATTTGTTCAGAGTGAGATATTTGTTTAGAGGCCAGACATTACACCCTTGGGGTGAGTAAACCGCTGGAAAGCGTTCTCCCTACTGACTAGCTCACCACTGGAATGGATCCCTCACGGTGCGGGACGTCTTGGAAAGAGACCATCTAGAGACCATGGATTAGAAGAAAAGGCGGATTGCGGCACTGGCAACGATATCTACATGTATTAGAATTTTCCTAATTTTAATATATGTTGTATAAGTAAAACATTGAACTCTTGTAACTATTGGGTATATAGATGACTTCATGGTTAGTATGTATTATGAGGATCATTGTGAGCCTAAATGGCTGATATTACTCATGTGATTTGATCTCTTGGATATATTGAATATAAATTGAATTTGCTAAGGACGAGGAGTTTCCATCGAGTATTTTAGTGAGGTAAGAGCTCCGTTACAAGACTCACACTTGGCCTAAAGTAATGTCAGTAACCAGAACCTCCACTGTGTTCGCCCGAGGTTAACGAGCAGTCCAACAGACCCCGAGATATAATCACGAGGAATACATTTGGGAAGTTGTTTTTGGTGATGCTTTTGGAGTATTTGAGGCTTTTGGTTTGGGTTTTAGAAAAATGGACAAAATGATAAAAAAAAATCTAGAGCAATCATCGGGGGTCTTTGCGTGACATGGGACCCCCTCGCGCGGCGAAGGTCCCCGCCACGGCGTGGCGAGAAGAGAGTTTTTCCGTCCTCGGGTTCGGCATAGCGAGCTACGCCCGCGTGAAGAACTCTTGTGACATAGCCATTGTTCACGGCATGGAAGATTGCCGTGTTTTTGGTTTGTTTTGTTATTAGTTTGCTTTCAGACCGTGCATTGGACTAATGAGACCATATAAGTGTATGAAAGGATCCATACATGTTTGTAAGGTCAAGGAAACAGAGAAATTAGACCGTACCTCGCAGCCGATGTTGGCAAACGTAATACCCCTATGATAAGATAGTAGGTTCCTGAGCACATATTATTATAGGACTGCGTAAGACCAGATATTGAATGACATGACACTTTTGTTACATGGGCAGGCACGTCTCCGATCAGTGCTTTGGTACTCTTGCTAGTGCTACGACACTTCTGTTACGTGGGCAGGCATGTCTCCGATTAGTGCTTCGGCACTCCTGCTAGTGCAGCGCCACGTTATGGGGACACGTCTACGATCAGTGCCGGCACTCACGCTGGTGATATGACGCCGTAGCGTGGGCAGATACGTATAGTACTTCGGTACTCTCCGATCAGTTCTTCGACACTCCTACTTTGTGTTACGACACCTTAGTATCATATCGTACATTCGAGTACTTATTATGTTGTGTCCCACTCATTTCTTATTATTGGTCTAGGTAGTCAAACAATTATATGATAAGAGTCTGAATAATGAATAAGAGTAAAGTAAAGTATATCGTTATGCTTTTGAATGTACCTCTGGTACCTACGTACTAATATAAGTGCAGCCAGTAGTCTTTGGCAAATTTATATAGATATATACATATCTATATATATATATATATATATATATATATATATATATATATATATATATATATATAGATAAGTCTGTATGTATATAGATATATCTATATAGATATATACATATCTATATATATATATATATAGATATCTATATATATAGATATGTATATATCTATATACATCTATATATATAGATATGTATATATATATATATATCTATATATATAGTTATCTATATATATAAATATCTATATATATAGATGTATATAGATATATCTATATAAATATATATAGATATCTATATATACATATCTATATTTATATATATACATATCTATATATATATATAGATATGTATATATATATATATAGATATATCTATATATATCTGTATATATCTATATATATATAGATATAGATATCTATATATATATATATATCTATATCTATATATAAATATATATATAGATATATATATGAATATCTATATATATAGATATCTATATATATATATATATATAGATATATAGATATCTACTATATAGATATATATTATATATATATCTATATATATGAAATATATAAATCTATATATAGATATCTATATATCTATATATATATATATATATATATATATATATATTATATATATATCTATATATATAGATATATAAATCTATATATATATCTATAGATGTATATAGATATATCTATATAGATATATATATATATCTATATATATAGATATCTATATATATATATATATATATTTATATATAAAATATCTATATATCTATATAGACTATATATAGATATATAAATACATATATATATATATATAGATGTATATAGATATATACATATACATATATATAGATATCTATATATATATATATAGATATGTATATATCTATATAGATATATCTATATACATACGAGACTTATCTATATATATATATATATATAGACATGTATATATCTATATAGAATTTGCCGGCACTACTACGGACTTATATTAGTACGAGGAGATTGTGGCGCCTGAAACCGGGAGTGGTGACTACCCGTCGGCCGCGAATACAAGTGGGCCGTCGGGTTACCAGCGTCATGGCATCCGGCGGAAGTCTCCTTTGTACGGGGGCTCTGCCCGATTACAAAGAGCACACTTAACTGTGCCAAGCAGGTCCAATATAATGCAGCCATATATCAAATATATCCGATATGCATACCAACTATATATATTCCACATGAATTCTGAGGATTCTGATATCTTATCTTAAACAATACATATTAAACTTAATTGGTTCTAATACATGTAAGCATCAACAAAGCCACATTCGACTTTCTTCTAGAACTCGGCCTCTAGGACGGGCAATCTCTCCTTAGCTCTTTGTACTGTAAGGGGGATCCCACGACGGGGTGAGCTAAAGCTCAGTAGGAGAATCGCCCTAAATGGGCTACTCACCACCTAAGTGCAGTGCAATGTTCCAATTTAAACACACATTCAAGCAAATGCATGATCCTACTTGAATGTCTACATGACCAACTGGATCCAGTCCTCTGGAGCTCTCTGCTCGCTGACCTTGTATAAAAATTATTATTTTATTAATTGGACAACCCTCAGATGTATATATATCAATTGGGCGCTCTGGCGATTGATATATATATTGTTTGTGGACTACCTCAGATGGACCAGTTGGGAAAAAGCTCAGACGATTGATATTTTAAGTTTAATGTCGGACTACCCTCCGATAATTAACATTTTTAGACTATCCCACTCTGAACCGTCTTCTCACAGACTTATACCATACACTAACTCCTATCTAGGATACCCGGTGCATATAAAATGCATTATGATGCCATTTCAATAATTCATACAACACATGCAAATATATAAACATGAATATACTCGCATAAATCAAATCTGAAATCTAATATTTATGTAATTATACAACTCATATATCACATCAAAATTAGCTCACTTGGGCTAATGATCATGTGACGCCCCAAAACCCGGGGGTCCGTTGACTACCCGTCAACCCGCGGAATACAAGTGGAGGTCGGGTTGCAGCACTGAAAATGAAGCAGGTCTCCTTTGTACGGGGAGCTCTACCCAAATACAAAACCTGTATAAACCTGTCCCAATCAACAATATATGCAATATATATATCAATACGACCCTTGGGCCCGTCAATATTCTTTCGACACATATATCAAACTATATCCAATAGTTTCAAGAGTTAATATTTTTACTCTTAAACAATACATATATTAAGATTAAGAAATTCTAATACATGTACATGTCGTCAAAAGCCAAAGCCACAATCCGGCTTTCTTCTAATCCATGGTCTCTGGGATGGAGTCTTCTCACCATACCGCTCCACATGCACAGCGAAAAGAGGATCCCACGGCAGAGTGAGCTAAAGCTCGATGGGAGAATCGCCACTAAGTGGGCTACTCACCACTAAGTGCGGTGCAATGTTCCAAATTAAACATACATTTCAAGCAAATGCATGATCCTACTTGAATGTCTACATGACCAACTCAAATCCAGGAGTGCAGGCGAGCTCTCTACACTCGCTAAGCCTCGTGTAAGAGAATATTAGTTTTAATAGTGGACAACCCTAGTGTATATATCAGGTGGGCGCTCCGGCGATTGATATATAAATTGTTGTGGACTACCCTCCGATGAATAAATATCAACTGGGCCGCTCCGACGGTTGATATATTATTTAGTTTGTGGACTACCCTCCGATGAATAAATATCAACTGGGCCGCTCCGACGGTTGATATATTATTTAGTTTGGACTACCCTCCGATAATTTATATTTTAAACTACCCTCCAGAACCATTTGTCCTCTAGACTTACCTCATGCCTCACTCCTATAATCCTAGGGTGATCGATTGCATATGGAATGCATGTATGCCGGTTCAATACGGTCTAATCACGTACAAATATATAAATGAATATACTTCATAATTAAAAATCACCTGATCATGTTATGCAATTATACATTTCATCCCATCAAAATTAGCTCACTTGGGCTAATGATCAAACAAGAACATTTAATTTAAATTCTCGAGCCAACATATTTTTCACAAAAATACATTTTAAAATTCTGAGGTTTGAATAGTGAAACCCTCGATTTACTATTCCCGAAAAATCACAAATCAACGGTTCACTTAGTGAACGTAATCCACCTGACATTCAGGCCCCAAAACATACAAGCAAGCATTTTAATACCAAATCTCACACAAACAGCACCCAACTCTACAGACGATCACGGAGGTGAAAAATCACCAAGAATTCCAAACAATTCGGTCCATGTTTAGGACCGATCAACAACCATTCAGACATTTATTCCATCAAGCATGATTTAAATGCCAAATTTCCAAAATTAAGGCCCAAACAGTCCACAAATTTTCTGGACAGTCTGACCTCTCAAAATCCCAAAAATTCTAACAACTCGGTCCCAAGTTTTGGGACCGATCAAACGGCCCCTCACGGCCTCAAACCCACCGAAACATCGAAAAACCCTTAAAAATGGGAATAAAACGCAAGTAGGGAGAAAATCCTACCTCTTGGAGTTGTCAAAAACTCTCAAATCCGGGGTCCATAGTAGCTTTGCTCCGTGAGGCGTTTCCCCTTTTTGTCAGCGAGTAGCGGTCGTCGTGATAACCTGAAGCCCTCTCTGCTCTCTAAAGCTCTCGAGAATTTGGCCTCTTTGGAACTTCATTTTTTGAACTACTGCGTTTTTGATCTTGGCCAAATGTAGGAGATGAAGACTATTTACTAATTTGTCTTCTAGTCATAACATTCAAAATGACCTTCATGTCCCTTTTTCTCGATTTGATTTTCGAGGCACTATCTCGGCGTCCATTTTCGCCTTTTTCTCTACTCCTTACCACTTGGTACATGAGTACATATTATATGTGGCTTTAAATCGCATCGAACCGATTCTGACACCGAAGCTTGCGATGCCTCGAGAAAAGCGTGCCCGAATCAAATTCGTCTCGAAAATTACGAGAATTTTCACATTACTAACTGAATTTCGTGAGGCGATTCCAACGGTGCAATCGTTTCGTCATCGAGTCTAGAAAATTAGTTATGGATTTTTAATCGTAATTACAATTTTGTAATTAAAGTACGATTTTGCCCTTTTCCATAAATTGGAAATTTCTCGGGTCTTACATTCTCCTCCTTACAAAGGAATTTCGATCCGAGAAATTCGAAGCGATCTTTATCAAACACATGCATATGCAAGTGCACTCTATCATGCATGTAAACTAGTCATTTAATTCTTAACGACTAAACTACGTACCTTCATCACGAAACAGAAGGGATGGGTGACCGCATCCTTGTCCTCGTACCCCCGTTGACTCCTCCACTCCCACGGTCTGCGCCATAGCCTCTCACTAGCCTCACGGTCTTAGCGTCGCAAGACCCGATCACGACTATCAACAATGCACGGTCATATCGAGGTCCCATCGGTGTCGATCTCAATCTATCCACAATCCACCTCGTAGATTTGGATGCAGACTACTCTCGAGACATGGACGTGAAAATACCTCTCGGGCGCCCTGTATGTTTGGGGCGGTAGCAGCTAACCGTGCGCAAGGTGCTACCCTCTCGAGTATCTCGAAAGGTCCGATGAACCTCGTGACCGCTTCACTGCGCTTCTTGAACGACCACTCCTCTTGAATCACCTTGAAGCATTGATCACTAACCTCGAACTCTAAATTCGACGTCGTACATCGCATAGCTCCTCTGGCGGCTCTAAGTAGGTGAGAAGGCAGCTATCGTATCAAGCTCACCTTCTCAGAGGTGTCTCTAATCAGATCAGGACCAGTGATGGAACCCTCTTCCACCTCGGTCCAACATAACGGTAATCTACATGGCCTCCCATACCATGACTCATATAGTGCCATCTGTATACTCGCACATGCTTGTTGTTGTAGGCGAATTCCTGGGCAATTAATCCTCTACCCTTATGATCCGGGACACATGTTACGCAACATGCCCTCTTACACCCGTATGTAATCCATACACACGTAATCCTACACAACCTTTGCTTGGTGTGTAAACGCTAACCTCTCCAAGGTCACAATCACTGACAATCCAATGGATCGTCAACCTAGTCCATGTCATGAATGACATCCATTCTAGGAGCCCTTGCGACTCAACAACACCTGATGCAATTTCCAAGGGATATCCAAATCTCGAGTCACTCGAGCTCATCACTCGACTCTAAGTTTGCGTGATAACCATGTCCTGTGTTTTCATTTTGAGTCCACAACTCTTCGACACTTGAGCCTCTTACATTTCGATTTAAAGCGCCGATCTTCACTTTGGACGTAGTCCTAAAGACAAATTCAACCCACCCTCACCAAAGCGGTGAATGACCATCTGGAGTGCACCCACACCCGACTGTGCGTGTTCTTTGTGCACACGACGATGTGTCATGCTGCGACACGATCGGGGTGCACCATGAGTAGAATGGGATTTCCCACTCATAATTAGATCCTATCAGTCAACTCTCACCCATACATCCTAGGGAAGAACATCTATACTTGGCTTTTCTAAAGGCCTTAACCTCTAAACCCCAGAAATCCATGTCGTCAGTGGGTATGATAACGTGGGTCCCAATTACTGACAACCGATGGCTGTCAACTTCATCCATGTCAAGCCTGACAATCAACAACCAATAGGTCTACCACCTAAGGTCCGCTACGCTTCTGCTGCGTAACCCTGATCTATCCCTGACTTTGACCCACACTTTGGCCCTTCTGGCCTATCCGTGTTGTTGGAAGTGCTTGTATAGCACCTCGAATGAAGCTAGTTCTCACAACCCTTAGGGTGTGGAGGGAATGAGCCTTTCTCTCTCACGTTCTGCCAAGCTGGGACGGTGTTGTCCCAGTCTTGGGATCCTTTGTCTCCCAGGGCAATCCGAGTCTTTCATGCTCAATCCGACCCCAGCCACCGAAACTAGCATGAAGTGAAGTCTTCTACCTCTTCCACAGAACTGGGAGAAAGGCCCGATCCTCCTCTTCTCGCAACGCTCGTATCTGGGTGTTCCAGTATCTCGATCTCTCTCTCTATGAGTGGGGCTATCTGACCATGGAGTCCATGTCCGTGGCGAAGTCCTACGATCACATCTGAATGGACCTTGGCCCATTCTACGCTCCTCTGTAATACCCGGCCACGATCGAAGGCTTCGTATCTCGAGGTGTTCGGTATCTCCCAGCATCACTACCTTAACCTTCTCTGGTGGCCGGCCTCTTTGATGCTAACACCACACAGTCATCCCGAAATCTCACCTCATTAAACCCAAAACTCGCACTTGCGAACTTAGCGTACTGTGATGGTCTCTTAACAGGCGCCAAACAATCCTCAGTGATACTCATGCTCCCGCTCCCGTGGGAGTAGGTCGAAAATATCATCCTGAAGACTCGACAAGCCCGATCTAGATAGGGTTGGAATATCCCTATGCATGAGATCCATGAATCTTTACTAGTGCGTGCGTCAATTCAAAGGAACATCGTAAACTCAAAGTGCCCATAACGTCTAGCATATCTTAGGGATATATGTCTCCACAATCCTCGGTGATGGTAACCGGTGTGAAAATTTACATCTTAGGTAGACTACGCACTCCTCTCAGCGATCCAAATAAATCATTAATCCTCGATAATGAGTGCAGGTGTGATCGTAACGTTCATCGATGCAGCCAATGCACATTCGAAGGGCCTTGCCCCTCTTCTTCGCAACTAAAACCGAAGCGCCCGATGGTGAAGTGCTCGTTCTAATAAACCCCTTGTCTAACAGCTCCTGTAGCTAGACTCACGAGTTCACTTGACTCAATGGGGGTGCCATCTGTACGGGTGCAGAGATGGTTGTAGTACAGGGTGTAACTTCGATCTGAAGTCTCGACCCTTTGTGGAGGTGATCCGGGTAACAAATGCGGAAAAACATCCACACGTTATGAGCTACTGAGGTAGATCTAAGTCACGGTCTCGCCTTGTCCTCTGAGGTGGGCTCTTCTTGATCGCTAAGCGTCCACGACACTTGGACTCATTTACTGTCTAGGGCAAAATGTCATGCTTGCCCCCCTTGAATTACTACAGGAGTACCGCCTGCGTGTAGGCGGTAATCCTCTTACGCTTACAATCGATAACGACCTTGTAAACTGTCAGCCAATCCATCCCAAGGATGACATCGAACTCTGACATGTCCATGATCCTCAGGTCCACTGTGAGTAGAGTCCTCGAGATCTCTAACTACTTAGCCTCAGCCTAACATTCTTATTCTCGCCCTAATCCCTAGGTGAGAATTTAATACTTGACTCCTCCCCAAGGTCTCTGAGGTCCTTGCCCATTCCATCATATTTGGGCCTCATTCTCTATAGAGAAACGCAGCTAGTCCCTGAAAATCACAGTCGTGTGGAGGTAATCTCCATAGCCTCTAACACTTTCTTGTTCGGCATGAACCAATGGTGAAGCCACCATCAATCTTTTCCCCTATGAATGTCGGAGGATGATACGCCACTAAGCCTCACAGGGTTCTTGGGATCTTCTTTGTCTACCTTTGCTGCTTTGTGCTATAGCATTATTTGTAATACTACGACCTTGGAAAGTCCCGATCAAACGCGATTGTGCACGATCGATTGCCCGTGGGCGTTCTCATTATAGGCCTCTTAGCCATTTACACGATTAACATGACAACGAGTCATCTAACTTTCATTCGATGCGATTAGCAATGCACATGCCAATAGCTTGACAACCATGGCTTAGTCCATTTCTAAAGTGGTGCTAAATTCCAACCACTTAATTAGTTTTATTCGAATAAAATTTTGAAATACTTATCATTTCATTATCCAAATCCTAGGTCATGAGTTTATAACCTTACCATTCACCGCTTTCCAATACGCGACCCACCATGCATATTATGTTCTACACAACTATTGCAATCTCGATTTCAATTGGTAGTTAATTCCAATACGATTGTCTCTAAATAACGATACGAGACACTAATCATACACATAACCAGTGTATACACACAATCGATTCAGCGTTTAAAATATTGTTTTCAACAAAATTTTATTTTCAAAAATTTTATTTTTGAAAATTTTATTTTTCGAAAATTTTATCAAAATTTATTTGATTTTTATTTGAATTTAAAAAAAAATTTTTTTTTTTTTTAATTTATTTCTGATGAGCGGTGTTCATTTGGTGACTGGGAAACTGCAGGTTAGGCGGCCAAAAAACCGGTCGGAGTGCACAAAGCCCCAGCACGGCGGCCCGGCGCGGCTCGCGCGCCTGGCGCTCGGTACGCCCGGGCGTGCGTGCCAGCAGCGCTGCCCGCCGTGCACTGCCATGGCCACGCGCCTGCGCGCCTGCCACCTTGGCTCACGCCCCCTTTGCGCGCCCGGCCGCGCCAGCCACGCGGTGGCCAGTGCCGCCCGGTTGCTGCGCTCGTCTGCCGGCGCCCGGTAGGCTGGCTCACCTGCGCGCGTCTGCGTGACTCACTGCGCTCTGGGCCGTGTGGCGCCACACACTCTGCGCGTCGTCAGCGCCGCGCCTGCCTTGCGCCATCCTGCGCACCCGTACCTTGCAGGGTCTGCATATCGCGGCGCCCCGCGCCGCATCTAACACTTGTTCTTGGCGTGGCCTTTGTGACGCCCGACCTCATGCTCAGTCCACAAAATGGGCAGTAGCCCATCAAAAATTTTCTGTTCTAATTTTTTTTTTTTTTTTTTAAATGAATTTTTTTTTCCAATTATTTCCAGCAATGGAAAAATCACTAAAATCTCTAAAAATCATTTTTTTTTTTTTATAATATCAGTAAATTTATTAAAATTTATTTCTTGAATTCGTCGATAAATTTATTAAAAATTTATTTTCCTTAATTTTTTCCAATTTTGTACAACGTACCACTCAAAACATTTTCTACACATTCATGTACTAATCATAAGCATCATTTCACAACCCACACAGCATGGCAAACACCATTCACAAAACAACAGTGATACTTTGCAAAACACACATACGTGTCTAGTTTTGTTCAGTGCTTCTCTAGGTACAATCTCATACCTACGCAGAGACATCGAGCCACACCTGGTGGTGATGTTCTTCTTCAACCATGGCCTAAGCTCCAAATCCTCCCATCCATAGGTTTCCACCTACCTAAGATTCCACATCGAGCCACTGGTGGTGATGGATACCCAAACCAGGAGCTCCCCAGGTATTCGTATACCTAAGCTGATGCAGTTGTGACCTTGAACCCGAGGGTCAAGTTGACTCGATCAACCCTTGAATACAAGTAGGTCGGTGCAGGCATACTGAAAATCGGGGCGGGTCTCCTTTGTGCGGGGGCTCTGCCCAGAATCTAGCCTGTATAAACCTGTCCCCTGATCCCGACAATATGCGATATATATATCCAATCTGACCACTTGGGCCCATCAATAGTGCTCAACACATATATCCAAACTATATCCAATAGTTTCAAGGTAATATTTTTGCTCTTAAACAATACATATATTAAGATTAGAGGTTAATACATGCCTGTATCGTCGAAACAAGCACAATCGAAACAGCTACAATCCATGGTCTACAGGATGGAGTCTTCCTCCTCGCCACGCTCCTGTACTTTGTGAAAAAGGGATCCCGACAGGGTAGAGCTAAAGCTCAGTAGGAGAAGTAAGCCCTAAGTAGACTCTCACCACCTAAGTGCGGTCTGATGTTCCAAATTAAACATGCATTCAAGCGAATGGAGTCCTACTTGAATGTCTACATGACCAACAATCCAGGAGTCCTCAGGCTCTCTCACACTCGCTAAGCCTCGTATGAATATTGGTTTTAATGAGTGGACAACCCTCCCGATGTATATATATCGATTGAAACATCGACCGATTGATATATAAATTGTTGTGGACTACCCTCCGATGAATAAATATCAAGCGAGCGCTCAGACGGTTGATATATTATTTAGTTTGTGGACTACCTAGATGAATAAATATCATTGGGCGCTCAGACGGTTGATATATTATTTAGTTGGACTACCCTCAGGTAATTTATATTTTAAACTACCCTCAAGACATTGTCCTCTATAGACTTACCTCATCATCCTCACATAATCCTAGGGTGATCCGATTGCATATGGAATGCATGTATACGATTCAATACGATCCTAATCACATGCAAATATATAAACATGAATATACTCGCATAATTAAAATCACACAATCATGTTATGCAATTATACATTTACATCCCATCAAAATTAGCTCACTTGGGCTAATGATCAAACAAGAGCAATTTAATTTAAATTACTCGACCAACCGCATATTTTCACAAAAATACATTTTAGAACACGGTTTCGGGAATAGTGAAACCCTCGGTTACTATTCCCGAAAAATCACAAATCAACGGTTCACTTAGTGAACCCGTAATCCTGACCATTCCATTACAAAGCATATAAGCAAGCATTTTAATACCGTCTCACACAAACAGCGCAAACTCTACGGGCGGTCACGGAGGTGAGAAAAATCACCAAGAATTCCAAACAATTCGGTCCCGTGTTTTGGGGCCAGATCCAACAACCATTCGAGCATTTATTCACATCAAGCACATGATTTAAATGCAAATTTCCAAATTAAAAGGCTGACAGGTCCACAAATTTTACGGACAGTCACGGCCTCTCAAAAATCCCAAGAATTCTAACAACTCGGTCCCGAGTTTTGGGACGATCAAGCAACCTCACGGCCTCAAACCCCTTAAAAACATCGAAAAACCCTTAAAAATGGGAATGAAACGCAAGTAGGAAAATCCTACCTCTTGGAGTTGTCAAAAACTCTGCAATCCGGGGTCCTTGTGTGCTTCTTTCCAGCGTAAACGTTCTACTTTTGTCCCGAGCCGGCGCGGTCGATCGCGTGTTAACTGAGAGAGCCCTCTCTCTCTCTAAAAAGCTCTCAAGGTGGCTGGAACTTCATTTTTGTTCCTTCGTTTTTAGTCTTGGCCAAATGTAGGAGATGAAAGACTATTTACTAATTTGTCTTCTAGTCACTTAACATTCCAAAAATGACCTTCATGTCCCTTTTTCTCAGATTTGATTTTCGGCACTATCTCGGCCGTCCATTTTCACCATTTCTCTACTCATACCACTTATGGTACATGAGTACATGTTATATGTGGCTTTCGTCGCATCAACGATTCTGACACAAAGCAGCGATGCCTCGAAAAGCGTCTTAGAATCATTGTCTCGAAAATTACAATTTTGCGTGCTAACTAGATTTCGTGAGACGATTCAAGCAGTTGCAAATCCGTTTAATGTCAGGAGTCCTGAAGAATTAGTTATGGATTTTTAATCGTAATTACAATTTTGTAATTAAAATTACGATTTTGCCCTTTTTCCATAAATTGGAATTTCTCGGGTCTTACAGATCAAACTCATCTCCAATGACCTACACACACAATTATATTCCACATAATTGTGACCTCATGTTAATACATAAAGCTTATCATTAACATTTTAAAATGCTCCTGATGGCCTACAGAAAAAGCACAATTTAATTCCATGTAATTGTGTCATTGTATAACACATTAAAATATATTAACCTATTTAATTCCACACAACTCAAGCCATTCATTTCATACCATTTCAAGCACACAACACATGGACAATTCTTATCCATTTCACCTGAGCAGGAATTTTAACGGTCCGTGTCAACCGATGGCGTCCACGGGCGACCCGGCAATCTGATCTCGGTTTCACTTTTTGGAGCAAGATTTCTTACCAGTTTTCTATCTTATATACCTAAATAGAATTTAATGCATAAATCCATATAACAGCCCACAGCAATTTACATTTGTCACGGACTGACGAATCTCAATTCCCTCACATTTGGTCGTGTTTGGGGCCAGATCCTGTTCCATTCAGGCATTTTCCATAGAAATACATGATTTAAGTAAAAATTAAAATTTAAGAGACCCCAAACAGCCCCCCTAATAATTTTCTGGGCGGCCACGGGATGATGAGAAAATCCCAGAATTTCTAATTAGGTCCCATGTTTTGGAACCGTCAAAGCCTCCGCGGCCTCCGAACCAACGAAACATCGAAAAACCGCTTAAAAATGGGAATAGCATGAAGTAGGAGAAAATCCTACCTCTTGGGGTTGTCAAAAGCTTCCTTGAACTAGGGGTCCGCAGCGTAGCACGACTCCACGTGTAGAGAGCGATTTTCATTTACGCGAAGTTCGCCAACGGTCGGATTGCGAGATAACCTAGAGAGGGAAGGAGGTCTTCTCTCTGTGAACCACCATTTTAAGTGGCCCGACAAGGCTCTTGGATCTCCTCACGTTTGCCTTTGTTTAATTTGGGAGAGATGGGTCATATTGCACTATTTCGTCTTTAGTCATAGGCATTTACAAAAATGGCGCTTATGTCCCTATCTTCTCGAATTTGATGACCGGCACTATTTGACCATCCATTTTCATCATTTACTCTACTCATACCACTTATGGTACATGAGTACATGTTATATGTGGCTTTAAATCGCATCAAAAACGATTCTGGTACGAAAGCAAATCACCTCGAAAATGTGTGGTCAAACGTCTTAGAAAATTATGAAATTTTACGTGCTAACTAGATTTCGCGAGAAGATTCCAACGGTGCAATCCGTTTTTTTATCCGAGATCTAGAGAATTAATTACGGATTTTTAACCGATATTACAATTTTGTAATCAAAATTACGATTTTGCCCTTATTCCAGAAATTGGAATTTCTTGGGTCTTACATTCTCCCTCCTTAAAAATTTCGATCGAAATTCAGGACAATCATAATCACTTCGCATGCATATGCCAGCTCTATCATGCGTGTAACTGCTTCATTAGATTTTAAGCGACTAAACTACGTACCTTAGTCCCTAAGCACGAAGGGATAGAGTGCGCATCGTGTCCTTAACGGCTCCCATGAACTCCTCCACTTTCCACCGGTGCCGCCCTTGCACTCGCTAGCCTCACGGTCTTCAACGTGCAAAACGATCCACAGCTATCGCTGTTACCTTCCAGATTCTCTCGAGAGCCCCATCGTGTCCAATCTCAATCATCCCCCAATCCAACTCATGTTTGGATCGAGTATATTTCGGAGTATGGGCGTGAAATACCTGGAAGTGGACACCTAACATCTTTGGCGATACTTGCTAACGATGCATAGCAGTGCCTATCCTCTCGGTATCTCGAAAGGCCCCGATAGAAATCGGCGATGGCTTCAGCTTATAGGGCAGCCCTCACTCTCTTAAGATTCACCTTCAAGGAAGCGTGATCACTTCTTGAACTCTAAGAATTCGACGTCTCCCATTAGCATATCTCTTGCAGCCGACTCACGGCGAAACGAGAAGGCAGCGCTATAAGTATCAAGCTCGCCACCGGAAGGTGTCTCTGTCGAATCGGGACCGGTAATGGAGCTCTCCCGTCTCGGTCCAACATAGCAGTGATCTACATGGCCTCACATACCACGCTCATATGGTGCCATTCTCAGATACTTCGCCTCGATAACTATTGTTGTAGGCTAATTCCACTAAGTGGGCAATTTTAATCCTCTACTCCTTATGATTCAGATTACATGCTCGCTGTGTCCTCTCTAACACATGTCTATAATCCTCACAACACATATCCCTACACAACCCTCGTTGTAAACGCTAACCTTCCAAGGTCATAATCACTCGATCAATCCAATGGATCGGGTTAACTCACTCCATGCCATGTATTACAAGTCATCCTTTTACCGAGCCCTTGCCAACTCAACAACATCCAATGAAATTTCCAAAGGGTATCCAACCCTCGAAGCCACTCGACTCTATCACTCAACTCTAAGTCTCGCACATAACCCGATGCTGTGTTTTCATCTGATTACATAACTCTTTTCGCTTACATTTCCTGAGCCTCTTCCCATTCACATAGAATTTCGGATATCTCCACGGTTCTTTTGCACCCACAACTCCAGGATTCTCACCATGAGCGTAACTTATGATTTCTCACTCATAATCCCGGACTTATCAAAGCCAACTCACCCTACATCCTAAAGGGAAGAACATCTCTTACTCCCGGGGCTTCCTCTCTAAAGGCCTTAACCTCAAGCTCCAAATCCAATGCCGCAGGTCGAGCATGACAACCCGCCTAGGTCCACCACTGGGCCAACCCGATGGTTGTCAATCCTATCCATGCGCTCGGCCCGACATCGCAACCACCATGTGTACACTCCTAAGGTCCGCTTACGCTCTACTCCAAGGTGAACCCCGATCTATCCCCTCGACTTCACCCACACTTCGTCCCTGGGCAAATCTCAGGTCGCGTGAGAGTGCCTCAGATAGCACCCCAAATCGAAACTAGTTCCTCCGACCCGCATTCAGGTGGAGGAATGAACTGTATACTTCCCGTCCCACGGCCAAACTGACCGCATTGCCCTAAAGTCTGGGATCCCCGTGCTTCTCGGGAAATCCCATCACTCATGCTCAATCCTAGCCCTAATCCTGAAACTAGTGTGAAGCAGAAGTCTTCTACTCCTTCCCGAACTAGGAGAAAGCTGATCCTCCCTCTTGTCACCAACACCCGTATTCCGAGTGTTCCAAGTATCCTCAATCTCTCTATGGTCGTGGCCGCCCCCCAACCATGGAGTTCACGTCTCGTGAGGGTGAAGTCCTACGATCCTATCCCGAATGGACAACTTCAATCCATTCTCGTGTTCTCGTACCACCCACCAATCCTGAACTACGTGATTCGAAGATTGACATTCGGGTCTCTACACAACGCTCATCGTCTCAACCTTCTTTAGGTCGACCAGGACTCTTAGTGTCACACCACGTGTCCCAAAACCTCCCTTCGCAAGCCAAAACTAAAGCACCCATCGGCACTTAGTGCCAAATCGATGGTCTCTAACACCGTGAAACAATCTCGCAATGGGTACCGATTCTTGATCGTACCCTTGTCCAATAGCTCCTGTAACTGGACTCTGCGTCCCTACCACTCAACCGGTGCCATCCTATGCGGAGTCATAGAGATGGGTAAGGTACCAGGGTGTAACTCGATACCAAAGTCTACTACCCTATGTGGAGGTAATCCGTATCTCCCTCTCGGGAAACATCCACAAAATCGCAACTACCTCGAGGTAGATCTAAGTCTGGTCTCACCTCGTCCTCCAGGGTAAGGCTCGCTAACCAACCCGCTAACTGTCCCTGACACCCGAACCCTCGTATACCTCCGTCTCGTGTACATCGTGGCTTCGCCCTCAAACACGGCACGAGGACCGGCTCCAAATGTAGGCCGAATCCTCATGCGCTCACACCGATAACAACCCTCAGAATTGTCGCCCGCTCCATCCTGCTGATGACATCGAACTTTGACATGTCCAAACTCCTCGGTGTCCATTGTGAGTAGAGTCCCCCGAGGATACCCAACTCGGCTTCCTCGTCATATCGCATCTATCTCGCCTAATCCTTAGGGAGAACTCACGCATACCACTCCTCTAAGGTCTCTAGAGGTCCTTGCCCATTTCCATCATATTTGGGAATTCCTCATTCCTCTAGCTAGAACTGCCAGCCATCTATCCACTCCCGGTCGTGCCGAGGTAATCCATAGCCTCTAACACTTTCTCGTTCGCATTTAACCAATGGTCGCACCACTCCGATCTCCTCCCGTGGAATGCTCTGAGGATGATACGCCCTAAATCTCTCGGGAGGTTACTAAAATCTTCCTCGTCTACATGCTATAGCTAGCTCGTGCTATAGAGCATTCTGTAATACCTACAAATTTCGCAAAGTCCGTCGATCAAACACCGATCAGGCTCGACCGCGCCCCATGGACGTTCTCTACGTCCTCGACCTCTACTAGCCATTTACACGATTAACATGGCAACAAGAGTCATCTACCTTTCATTTCAGTCTAACTAGCAAGGCACATGCCAATAGACTTGACAACCATGAACTGATCCGTCCGTTTCCTAAGTGGTGCTAAATTCAAATCCACTTAATTCGCTTTTATTCAAATAAAATTTTGCGCCTTTTGCCTTACTTGCATTATCCAAATCCCTGCGCCGTAACCCTAACCTTAGCATTCACCCTTCCCTATACGCATTACACCATGCATATAATTTCCGTACGCAACTACAAATAAGAATCACCATTTCAAATGGTAGTTGAATCCAACACAAGTATCTCAAGGCATAACCATAAACAGACACTAATCATACACATAAAAATCTGTATACGCAAATCAATTCTCGCGCTTAAAAATATTGTTTTCAAACTAAATTTTATTTTTCAAAAATTTTATTTCTTGAAAATTTTATTTTTCTAAAATTTTATCAAAATTGTTTTTATTTTTATTTTATTTTGAATTGAATTTAAAATATATATATATTTTTTTTATTTTACAATGAACACGGGTACTACTTAGTGATCGTGAAAAACGAGTCAAAACGATCGGTCGCCGAAGTACTCAGTGCATCGCCAAGCGCGCTCATGCCGCCGGGGCGCGCGCAAAGTCGGCAAGGCCAAGCCGCGCTCGTTGCGTGACGCTCGCGCTTCGCATGCCAGGCTGCCTGGCGTTCGCAGCGCCGCCGCTACTGGCTCGCTGCTACGCTCTGGCAAGGGGCTCACAAGGCTCCCTCAAGCCAAGGCTCAAGTTACAAGGCTGCTGAGCTCTCGGCCGGCCTGGCCTGCACGCCCGCCCGTACGCCAGCCGTCCCGCCCGTATGCCTGGGCCGCCCGCCTCGCTGCCTCACAAGGCCCTCAAGCGCCCACCAAATGCCAAGACTACAATACATCTAAGTCATAACACACGTAGTGTGTCACGACACACACCCTCGCAAAGAGCCCCGCCCTACTTTTCTCGCACTAAATTTTTTTCATTATTCATGATAAATATTTTTTTCATACTTTATCACTCAAATAAATTTATAAAAAATTTATTTTAACCTCTATTTCTTAAATTTCTTCCCAATAAATTCAAAAATTTATTTCCTCATATTTTCAACTTAGAAAATTATTTTCATCACCTAATAAAGCAAATGGAATTTTATAAAATTTAATTTTCTTGCTTTTCTTTCCAGCTTTTGTACACCTGGTATAACCTCGATATTTTCACACATCCATGTGCTAATCACCAAGCACACATCATTTCACTACTCACCTACAACATGACAAAAACACCAAACACACAATTCATCAAATGATCACACACGTTATAACATCAATCATACGATCACATGATCACAACCAAAACACATACAAATGTTCCACTCTTCTCTCGTGCCTCCAGGTAATCTCATACCCATAGCTCTATCATCGAATCCACACCAGCGGTGATGCTCTCCTCAACCATGGCCTAAGCCCAAGCCCCATCTGCTTCACACCTACACTCCATCACAAACCACCCAAGTGGTGATGGATACCAAATCCCAGCCCCCTAGGTATCTCAGATACCCAAGCTCGATACCGCCGTGACGCCCCCAAAACCCGGGTCCGCTGACTACCCGTCACCCGCGGAAATACTGCGGAATGTCGTGACCGACATTCACTAAAATCGAGCAGTCTCCTTTGTACTGTGAGCTCTACCCAAATACAAAATCTTCATAAACTCGTCCCAACATCAACAATCACCTGATTGCCAAACGGCCTCGGGGCCTCAAAACCAATACTAATCACACTATATCCAAAACGCTATATCTACAATATTCCAACTATATCCATAATGCAAGAGTTAATGATTACTTATACAACACATATATTAAATGCAAAGAGAAGCATTCTAATACATGTAAACATCAACAAAGCCATTATCTCAAGTTTCTTCAATACAAATTTCAGATCGCAGCCGCCTCCTCAAGATCGTCACCCTGCACTGTAAAAAGGGGATCCCATCTGACGGGGTCGAGCTAAAGCCCGTAGGAGAACTCCGCCCCTAAGTGGGCTACCACCACCTAAGTGCAAAGGTAATGTTCCAATTTAAACACACATTCAAGCAAATGCATGATCCTACTTTGAATGCTCCAAGCATGACTAACTCAGATCCCAGTTCACCGACTCTCTCACACTCCCGCCTAAGCCTTATATGAGAATTATTGGCCTTGGCAAGGACAACCTCCGATGTATATATATATATCACCGGGCCGCCCCGACGATTGATATGTTATTGTTTGTGGATTCACCTCCCCTCCGATGAATATCAATCACGCTCCGACGACTGATATTTTAAGTTTGTGGACTACCCTCCGATAATTAACATTTTAGACTATCCTCTCGAACCGTCTTTCTAGGGACTTTATACCATGCACTAACTCCCTATCTCTCTAGGATTCCCCAAAGGTGCTGGTGAAATGCATTATGATGTCATTTCAATAATTCATACAACACATGCAAATAAGAGGCAAACATGAATATACTTCGCATAAATCAAATCACACAACATGATTATGTAATTATACAACTCATATCACATCAAAAATTAGCTCTCATCAAGCATCAATGATCAAACTCATCTCCACGATTCCACACACACAATTATATTCCACATAATTAATAGGGACTCATGTTAATACATAAAGCTTAAGTGCATTAATATTTTAAAATCAACACAACGTGCCTACAAACACAATTTAATTCCATGTATCAGAAAGTCATCAGGACTAACACATTAAAATAATGTATTAACCTATTTAATTCCACACAACTCAAGCCATTCATTTCATACCATTTCCTGGGCACACAACACATGGACAATTCTTATCCATTCACAAACCCGACTGCTTTTACCAGCCCCGTATCCCAAAGAAGTGGTCGCCCACTGCAAACTACTTGCTCCACCCTGCTTTCACTGGGAACCGACTTCTTACCCGTTTTCTATCTTATACTACCCAAATAGAATTCTAATGCATAAACTCCATATAACAGCTCCATTGGTCACTTCTGGATCGTCACTGACAGCCCAAGAATCTCCAAAATTCTAATACCTTGGCCCCACAAGCTGTGACCGATCAACCTCCTCACTACTCAAACCAACCGAAACATCGAAAACCCTTAAAATGGGAACAAAACGCAAGTAGGAGAAAATCCTACACCCTCTTGAGTTGCTCAAAACTCGCAAATTCCGGTCCACGCTGTAACTCGGCTCCAAGGTGTGAGAACGCTTTTCCCCTCTGCGACCGGTTCGCAATCCGGGCCGGTGATCATAGATAACCTGTGAGAGAAGCAAATTTCGCTTGGTAGTGGGAACTACCGAACGGGTACCTAAGCCTCATGGTCCCGTGCTCGAGCCCACGAGGCGACCGAAACCCCGTGAGCTAGGATAGCCCCGTGAATTGACACCAACCTCCGCCGAGCGGCCGGCGATGACTGCGATATAAGGCGCAGTCAGAGGAGCTCATACTCAAGACTGACGCAGGTGCAATTCACTCACAGCCAGCTTCCTGTGTCGGCAAGTCTGGCAGCCAACTCCGGACCATGAGCCAGTAGCCCGCCTGGTAGTGGGAACCACTCCGAACTGGGTATCTAAGCTCATGGTCCTGTGCCCGAGCCCACGGAGCAAAGTTGTCCCCGTGAGCTGTGTGTGGGATAACCTCGTGAGTGAGAGATTGCACCTCCTCGGGTCGTGGAAGTGGCCAGGGGTGGGTCCTCACAGCCTGCATAGCATATGGAATGCATGTGCAAGTTCCAATACAAATTTAATCACATGCAAATATATAAACATGAATATACCGCATAATCCAAATCACACAATCATGTTATGTAATTATACATTTCATCACATCAAAAATTAGCTCACTTAGGGGCTATCGATCAATCACAAGTAATTCAATTTTTAATCACTTTGACCAAACACATATTTCACACAAAATATATTTTGAAAATATCAAGCTGAATAGTGAAACCCTACTACTATTCTCGAAAAATCAATAACTCAACTGGCTCACTTAAAGGAATCCCAACTACGGCCATTCCCGGCCTCAATCAAAACCAATACATGATTAATGTGAAATATTTTGGAATTAAAACACCCAAACAGCCCTCTAAATTTCTGGGCAGCCACGGCCAACCAAGAAAATCCCAAAAATTTCCACAAATTCGGTCCCATGCTTCCTCGGGATCGACCAAACGCCCTCACGGCCCCTGCCAAACCAATGTGTAAACATTAGTAAAACATTTAAAATGGAATAAACCCAAGTAGGAGAAAATCCTATCTCAAGGAGTTTGAAGAAACTCCCGATCCCGAGTCCACGCTGCTCCCCGGTCCGCGCAGAACGCTCCTCAGCCCCAAGCACCGCCGACCCGGGCCTGATTTATCTACAAATCTGTAGAAGTCGTGAGACCTTCTCTCTAGAATCTCCATTTCCTTGCTCTCGTGTTTTCACTGGACCTCTTTCTCCTCCTAATTCAATGTTTTTCTTTCTTTAGTTTAAATGGAGAAGATGGTCATGTACACTATTTTTGCCTTTAGTCACTTAAATATTTATGAAAATGATGCTTATGTCCTTCTTTTCTCGTGATTCGATATTCTATGACTACTCACGCCCATTTCATCGTTCTACTCATACCACTTATGGTACATGAGTACATGTTATATGTGACTTTCATCGCATCGGAAATCGTTTTACGGCACCCGAAACGCGATGCCTCGAAAAACGTGCCGATTCCGACTGTCTCGGAAAATTACGAAACTTTACGTGCTGGCTAGATTTTGCGAGACGATTCCAACGGTGCAATCCGTTTCATCATCCGAGATCCAGAGAATTAATTACGGATTTTTAACCGAAATTACAATTTTGTAATTGAAATTACGATTTTGCCCTTATTCTAGAAATTGAATTTCTGCCCTCATAAGAGGCAATTGTGAGGGTACATTCAAAGCATAACGATATACTTTACTTTACTCTTATTCATTATTCACTTTATCATATAATCGTTTCGACTACCTGTACTCAATAATAAGAAATGAGCGGGACACAACATAATAAGTACTCGAATGTACGATATGATCAAGGTGTCGTAGGGAATACAAAGTAGAAGTGTCGAAGAACTGATCGAGAGTACCAAGTACTATACGTATTCGCCCACCTTACGTATGTCATATCACCAGCGTGAGTGCCGGGCTAATCGATCGCAGACGGTTCCGCCCATGTAATGTGAAGTGCGCTAGACCAGCGTGAGCGTCGGGGCTACCAATCAATCGGAGACATGCCTACCCACGCAATGTATGTCGTGAGCACTAGCAAGAGTACCAAAGCACCGACGAGACGCGCCCGCCCATGTAACAACAAAAAGTGTCATGTCAATTCAATATCTGGGCCTTTACGCACCCTATAATAATACGCGCCGTGAATCCCACTTCATATCTTATCAATATAAAAAAGTATTTTCTACGCTTGCCAACATCGGCCGCGAGGTACGGTTCCACTCCCTCTCTCGCTTCCTGACTCCACAAACATGTATGGATCCTTTCATACACCTCATAGGGTCCTCATTAGTCCAATAGACGAGTTCGAGCAACCGAATAACAAAACAAAACCAAAAACACGGTACCTTTCCATGCCGCGGAACAATGGCCATGTCGCGGCGGCCCTTCTCGCCGGGCGTAGCTCGCTGGCGCCGCGGCACCCGAGGATGGAAAATCCTCTTCTCGCCACACGTCATGGTGGGACCTTCGGGCCGGCATTAGGTCCCTATGCCGCTGCCGTAAAGACCTCGACATTGCCTAGATTTTTTTTATCATTTTGTCCATTTTTTCTAAAAACCCAACCAAAAAGCCTCAAATACTCCAAAAGCATCACCAAAAACAACTCCCAAATGTATTCTGTGACACCCCAATCCTGGGGGTCCGTTGACTACCCGTCAACCCGCGGAATACAAGTGGAGGTCGGGTTACCCGACGCCACTTTAGAAAATCGGGCAGAGTCTCCTTTGTACGGGGAGCTCTACCCAATTAAAATACCTGCATGAAACCTGTCCCAAGCAGTCCAATTTATATTCAATATATCCAAGAGATCAAATCACATGAGTAATACGGCCATTTAGGCCCACAATGATCCTCATAATACATACTACCCATGAAGTCAACTATATACCCAATAGTTACAAGAGTTCAAATGTTTTACTCTTATACAACATATATTAAAATTAGGGAAAATTCTAATACATGTAGATATCGTCAAGCCAAAGCCACAATCCGGCTTTTCTTCTAATCCATGGTCTCTAGGATGAGTCTTCTCCTCGCACGCTCCCTGTACCGTGAAAAGGGGGATCCCACGACGGGGGAGCCAAAGCTCAAGTGAGGAGAATCGCCCAAAGCTGGCCACTTCTCACCACCTGCCAGAAACGCAATGTTCCAATTCTTAAAACAAACATTCAAGCAAATGCATGAATCCTCTACTCTCAACAAGTTCACGTGACCAACTCATCCCGAGCCCTCACGACTTCCCTCACACCTCGCCAAGCCCCTCGTAGTGATGAGAATTATTAATTTATTAGCGTGGCAACCCCGATGAATAGTTATCTATATATATATAAATATGTATATATCTATATATACATATCTATATATATTATTACCTATATATATATATATATACATATCTATATATATATATATATATATATATATATATATATATATAGAAAGATATATATATATATATATATATATATATAAAATCTATATATCTATATATAGATGGTATATACATAGTCTATATATATATAGATATCTATCTATAGATATATATATATAGTATATTCATATATAGATTTATATATCTATATAGATATATCTATATACATCTATATATATATAGATATATAAATCTATATATAGATATCTATATATATAGATGTATATAGATATATCTATATAAATATATACATATCTATATATATATGATATCTATCTATAGATATATATGTGTGACGCCCCCCAATCCCGGGGTGTCCGTCGACTTTCACCCGCTTAACTCCGCTGAAATCTGGACGCGCAGCCTGCATCGTGAGGCACGTATACGTAAACCACTCGATTGGGCCCAGATACATTCAACACAATATATATCTTATTAATAAATTTATTTATTATAATTTTGTTCAATTACAATTTATACAAAAATGGGCTCAGCCCAAAAATTTCTCAAAATGTAAAAATACAGGATAAGCGCCATCTCGGGCCGCTTCTTCGCCTAAAACCCCGCTGCGTCCCATCCCCTGTGCCTTCTACTCCAAAAAAATAGTCCACGACGTAAGTGAGCAAAGCCCAGTAGTGGAATTTCCCTACTTGGGTTACTCCCCACCTATGCAATGCACACACCAAACATACAACACATGCTAATATATCACTCATGCATATATTAACAATTTTAAGTCCCATACATCATGTTATTCAGTTTATAATAATAACATAAACTTAGCTCACATGGGCTAAGACACAATCCGGCAGTCCATCTTGGAACTGCCTACAACATCACAATCAGCATGTTATTTTCTCATGGCAACAACACACATCACACAATCACACAAACAGTCCGTGGACTATCCAAAACACTCTAGGGATTTCTTAACTCGGTCCAAAGCTTTTGGAACCGAAACCACGGCCATTCAGGCCTCAACAAATCCCTATCCATTACAAAGCCCTGGGCAAAAAGTAAAGCAAGTAGGAGAAAACCCTCACATCTCCCAGCCTGTTCTAAACCCCAACCGGTACTCAATATCAGCCCGACGTGTAATTCAACTCTGCTCTGCGCCGAAGCAGCGCACGGTCCGATCGCCGTGAGAGATCTTTAGGGAGAGAAGCCAGACTTTCTTCTCTAAACCAAACTAAAAATGGCTACCGGATATTTTGTTTTTCTCTCTTTCTCCCCACGTTCGCTTTCTCTCTTCTTATTTCATTTCCCATTCGCCTTTCTTCTTTATGACATCACCCCCTTACATGGCTCAATGTGAGCTATGGGATCCACTTCCCACATACGGCTAATTAGAGCCATTCTTCCATGCCAAGTGTCACTCTCTTGGTGTGGCATGTGGCATTCCTCAACTTTGCCATTTGTCAACTTCACACCCCACGCCGAAAAACGTGAAACCCGACCACCCCTAATTCAACGAAATTCGACGTGGGTAGCTAAATTTCCCTCACGAGACGGCTAACGGAGAAGTCCGTTCACATTCGGGAATTCCAGCACCCGGATTTTGACCGAAATTACCGCTCTATCCTTCCTTAGAAACTGGATTTCCTGGTCTCACAATATATATATATATATATGTATATATATATAAATATATATATATATATATATATATATATATATATATATATATATATATATATATATATATATATATATATATATATAGATATCTATATATATATATATATAAATATATATAAATCTATATATAAATATCTATAGATATAGTCTATATGCATCATATATATAGATTTATATATAGATATGTGACGCTCTAAAACTCCGGTCCGTTTGACTACCCACAACCTGCTGAATACATAAGTGGAGGTCGTTTACCTGCATGTTACTTTAAAAATCGGGCAAAGTCTCCTTTGTACGAGCTCTACCCAATAAAATACCTGCATTAACCGTCCTGCATCCAATATATCTGGGCTTCATATCCAAGAGATCAAATCACATGAGTAATACGGCCACTGGGGCCCACAACGATACTACTCATAATGCATACTAACTATGAATTCAACTATATACCCACTGTTACAAGAGTTCAAACGTTTATTCTTATACAACATATTAAAATTAGAAAATTTAATACATGTAGATATTTCGGGCTGTCAAAGCCACAATCCGGCTTCTTTCTTCTAATCCACTCGCTCCTGGGATGAGCCGGCCTCCCTCGCACGCCCCCGTACTGCAGTAGTCCCACACGGTGAGCTAAAGCCCGCAGGAGAATCGCCTCCCAAGTGGGCCATCACTTCACCACCTATGCAAAGCAAGTAATGTTCCAATTAAACATACATTCAAGCAAAATGCATGATCCTACTAATGTCTACATGACCAACTCCGCATCCCCGAGTCCTCACCGATTCTCTCACACTCCCGCCTGCTTCTCCCGTATGAGAATTAATACCTTATTAGTGCAACCCTCCCGGGCGAATATATATCAATTCTGGGCGCCTCGACGATCGGGATATATATTAATTGCTTGTGGACTACCTCCGATGAATATATCAACCACGCTCCAATGGTCATATATTATTTAGTTTCAGGACTACCCTCCTCGATGAATAAATATCAATCACGCCCGACGTTGATATATTATTTAGTTTGTGGACTACTTCCTCCGATGAATAAATATCAACTCCGGCGCCTTCCGACGGCTGATATGGCCATTTAGTTTGACTCACCCTCCGATCATTTAATATTGTTTTAGACTACCCTCCGAACCACTTTCCTTCACTCATCTCATGCACTAACTCCTATCATCCTAGGATGTTCCAAGAGATATGGAATGCATGTATGCCAGGCCCAATTCGCCTACTCACATGCAACATATAAATATGAATAAACTCGCATAAAAATTAAATCACACAAACATGTTATGTAATTATTTCATTTCACACATCAAAATTAGCTCTCTGGGCTAATGTTCAAACACAAGCAATTCGACCCGAATTACTTAACTAAACACATACTTCACGAAAAATATATTCTTGAACACTATTTCAGAATGCTGAAACCCCTAAGCATTCCCGAAAATCACAAATCAATCCGGCCTCACCTGCGGAACCCTAATCCACGGCCATTCCCGGCCCAATCCATACCTCAAAACACATCGATATTTATGGCCCATTTCTCACAACCCCGGATCAGCTTAACAATCCCGAAACTCCGAAGAAGGTCATTCACTCGTACCTCACTTGGTCTAATCTCTGCCACTTTGACAACTCAATTTCTACCCATTACCGGTCTCATAAACACCAAAGCATAATTTATTGAATAAATTATCACAAAAGGACCCATAACAGTCCGTAACAGTGTCTAGATTGCCCAACCGGTTCCCAAAAATTCTGCACACTTCTGGTCCCACGTTTTTTAGTGGCCGATCAAGCGGCCCATTCCCTGCCATCATCTCAAGCATGCATTTTATCACCCAAATTCTTACACAAACAGCCCACTCTCTGCCTGCGCTCACGGCCAACCCAAAAATCCTAAGAAAATCTTAAATAATTGTCCCAATGCTTTGGGACCGATCTTATCAGCCTCACGGCCTCAAACCCAACCCACAAACATCGAAAAACCTCAAAATGGGAATAAACACAAGTAGGGAGAAAATCCTACCTCTTGAGTTGGTTGCAAACTCGCAAACTCCCGTCCATGCTGCAGCTTGCTCCGAGGAACCCCCTTCTTGCTCGGCCGAACCAACTACCGATCGCTAGATGCTTCTGTGAGGCTTAAGACCTCTCTCTCTAAAAACTCCATCAACCCACCGCATCTCCACCGAAAAATGAGCTCCCACGTTTTTTCCTTTTGGCCTAATGTAGAAGAAGGAGAACTATTCCCTATTTTGTCATTTAGTAACTTCTTAAGATTTAGTTAATGACCTTTTATGTCCCTCTCTTCTCATTTGATTTCAAAGACTATCTCTCTACTTTCTTCCATTTCATAATTTCTCTACTCATACCATTTATGGTGTACATGAGTACATGTTATATGTGGCTTCGTCGCATCGAAAAACTCCATTTATCGCACCAAACGCCGATGCTCCCGAAAAACGCGTCGACCCGACCGCCTCGCCAAGAAATCAAGGGAATTTACAAAGGCTAACTGGGATTTCTCATAGACGATTCCAACGGTAACCGCTTTCATCATCCAGATCTAGAGAATTACCATCGATTTTTAACCGTAATTATACTTTTGTAATTAAACACGATTTTACCCTTATTCCATAAATTGAATTTCTCGGGTCTTACATTCTCCCCTCCCAAAGAAATTTCATCCGAAATTCAGACAATCATAATCACTCAATGTATATCCCTACACAACCCTTGCTTGGTGTAAACGCTAACCACTCCAAGGTCATAATCACCGACAACCAATGGACTATCAACCTAATCCATGTCATGAATGACATTCCCGTACACCGAGTCCTCGGGCCGACCAACCACACCCGTCACCTAATGCAGGTCCAAATCTCGAGTCACCCCTGACTCCTATCACTCAACTTTAAGTCTATGTGATAATTTAAAACCGTGTTTTCACATGCTCCGGCACATAACTTCTCTGGGCCACACCCGAGCCTCTTACATTTCCTGATCTCAACTATGAGTCTCATTGACGTAGTCCTAAAGACACCTCAACCCACACTCACCATGAGCGGTGAATGACCATCCCATGCACCACTCCCCGGTCCACCATGAGCAACTCGCAGATTCTCACTCATAATCCCGACTCCATCCGCAATAACTCTCCCCTACACCCAGTGGAAGAACATCTATACTGCTTCAAAGGCCCAACCTAAGCCCAATCCAATGCCGCGCCAGTATGACAACCCTAGCTTAAGTTCACCATCGACAACCCAATGGTCGCTATCTCACCCATGTCAAGCTCGACATCGACGACCAATAGGTCTACCAATCTCAAGGCTCACCACGCCCTCAATACAAGAACTCTAACCCGGTCCCCCGACTTCGACCTACCACTCCCGGCCCTTCCCGCCTGCCCATCCTCGCGTGCTGGCCGGAAATGCTCAGGATAAGACCCCCCGAAACCGAACTCGGTTCCTCCCGACCCGTACCAGGCGCTGGAGGACAAACCCGTATACTCTCATGTCCTGGCTAACTCGGATTGCATTGGTGTCCAAAGTCCTGGGGGTCCCCATCCCAGCAAGCAGTCCCGGGCCACCATGCCAATCCCACCCGGTCCCGGGAACAGTGCCAGGCCCTCCGCCTTCCCGAACTAAAGAGCCGATCCTCCCTTTCCGCTACCAACACCCGTATCCCGAAAGTGTTCCATCCTCGATTCTCTCTCTATGGTCAGACCGCCCACCATGGAGTCCATGTCCCGTAGGGCGAAATCCTACAATCCCGTCCGAATGACAACTTCTCACCCCACTCGAATCTCTCTGTAATACCCAGCACCAATCCCAAGAAACTATGTATCTCAAAGATCGCATTCGGCTCCCCGCCAACTCATCACCTGCCCTCAACCTTCTCTAGGTCGACCGACACTCCCTCTCGGTGCGACACCACGTGTCCCTGTAATCTCACCTCCGCAGTTTAACTCGTACTTACCGAACTTAGCATACTGCCAACCGATGGTCTCAACAGCCGTAAAACAATCCTCATGCGATACCATGCCCCCACTCCGACCGGGAGTAGATCAAAATGTTATCCACGTACATTCACGACAAATTGATTCAGATAGGTTGAATCCCCATGCATGAGAGATCCATGAATGCGCTAGCGCATTTTATCAATCCAACGGGCATCACCGTAAACCTCAAAGTGCCCATCGTCCTAAATGCCATTTAGGATATCTATCTCCTAACCCTCGCTGATGCAGTAACCGCGAAGGCTCATCTTGGAGTAGACTGCACTCCTCCTGAACCGGTCGGGAACAAATCATCGTCCCTGGGTAGCAGATACCGATTCACCGTAACCCCCTGCTCAATCGCTCGTAGTCAATGCACAAACAAGGGTCTTCGCTCTCTTTCTTCGCGCAACTGTAACCTGCGCCCCCATGATGAAGTGCTTCCTCGGCTCCACACCCTTTGTCCAATAACCCTTGTAGTTGACTCGAGTCCCCGTAACTCAACCTAAGTACATATCCTATGAGTCATAGAGATGGGTGAAATACCGTGTGTAACTCATCACTCAAGTCTACATCCCCAATGAGGAGTGCAGTCTCGTAGCTCCTCCGAAAAACATCCACATACTTGATACTACCTCGAGGTGCATCTAAGTTTGGTCTCCTCGTCCCTCAGGTAAGGCCTCTCGCAGCCAACCCGCCCAACCGGTCCCCCGACACTTGACTGCAGATACCGTCCCGGCAAAATGTCATGCCTGCCCCCTTGAAATACCATACGAGTACCGTCCTGTGTATAGGCGGTAACCTTCCTACGCTCACAATCGATAGCGATCCTGTAAGTTATCAGCCAATCCATCCTCAGGATGACATCGAACTCTGACATGTCCAAAATCCTCAGGTCCACTGTGAGTAGAGTTCCCAAGATCTCTAACTCGCAACCTCGACACATCGTACCTATTCTCGCCCTAATCCCTAGGGAGAATTCACATGCAACGCCCTCTTAAGGTCTCTAGGAGGTCCTGCCCATTTCCACCATATATTTGGGCCTCATTCCCCAGCCAGGAACGCAGCTAGTCTAATCCTGGTCGCGTCAGAGGTAATCTCCATAGCCTCTAACACTTTCTCGATCTGCATGAACCAATGGTCGGCCACCATCGGATCTCCTCCCCCTGTGAATGTCGGAGGATGATGCGCCCTAAACCTCTGGGGTTACTAGGGTCTCCCTAACTACCTGCTATGCTAGCATGTGCGATAGCAGCCACTACAACACCTACGGCCTCTACAAGGCCCGCTGTTCAAATGCCTACGGGCCGGTCAATTGTCAGGTGCCCGACCGCGTCCCGCGGACGCCCTACGCCCCCTCCGCCCTCTACTAGCCACTTGCACAATTAACATGGCAACAAGAATCATTTAGCTTTCATTTCAATCTAACTAGTAATGCAGATGCTGATTACTAATAGACTTGACAACCCTCGAACCGACCAAGCTATTTATGGGTGCAATTTCCAAACTAATTAATTCATTTATTTCATAGCTGTCTCTGTGCTCTCTTGTTCATTTCCCAAGATTCAACTCCCTAAGGTCATAGTTCATAACCCAGCATTCACCCTTTTCCTTTACGCATTACACCATGCATCTAATTTCCCTATAATTCATCAAGCAAGAATCACGATTTCAAATGTAGTTAAATCCAATGCAAGATTTCTAAGGCATAACCACGTACCCAGACACCAATCATACACATAACCTCAAAGGTATGCTAATCAATTTCGCGTTTAAAATATTGTTTTCAATGAAATTTTATTTTCAAAAATTCTTATTTTTGAAAATTTTATTTTTGAAAATTTTATCAAATTTATTTGATTTTAATTGAATTTAAAAAAAAAATTTTAAAAATTTTTATTTTATAATGAACAAATATATTCATTTAATATCGACTCAGAAAATACCGAGTCGAAACCGGTTTGAAATAAGTCGGGTGCACCGAGTACAGCCTCGGCCAGCTCCAGCGCCAGTTACTGGGGCCAAGGCGCCCGCGGCGCCCACGCCGCGCCCCGCGGCAGCTACGCCGCGCTCGCCACGCCCGCTCTGCGCCCACGCCAGCCGCCGCCGGGCCACGCTAACGCCGCCAAGGTTTACTGCCAAGCAGACGCGACGCGCGCTGGCTCGCGGCTTCGCGCGCGCTGCCGCTGCTCGCCAAGGCTGCGCCTGGCGCGCTTACGCACGCGCCTCGTCGCACGCCACGCCTACGCCTGGGCACTTACGCCGGCCGTGCTCGCCTGGCGCTCGCTCGCCTAGCACCTGGGCCGCGCTCGTGCCGCGCTACGTGATTATGGCTAGGCATAAAGCCGGCAATCGTATTGCGGTAATACGCCCAGCCTCTTGCTCTTAGCCCATCAAGCCACAACACACAACCCGCCTATTGCAATACAATTTTCGCCTTTCGCAGCTCAAATCTCGCAATACAAAATCAAGTATCAAGTATCACACCCCCTCCTTAAAAACACAATCAAGAGCTCCGTACCCAAAATCGTTAATTCATATTTTTTTCTTTATAAATTATATATATATATATATATATTTTTTTTTCATTATTTCCAGCAACTAGAAAATTATAAAAATCACTAAAAATTCAAATATATATTTTTTTTTTCTTCATTTTCCTTTCCAGTTTTGTACACTGTACAACTCAAAATATTTTCTAAATATTTTCTACACGTCTCCATGTGCTAATCACTTAAGCACACACACATACTCATCTTAGATACTACATGGCATACACACCATCATTCATGTTATGCATATATTTTTCACACAACATAATCAATTCCTATCCCACAACATGGTAAGCATACCATTCATACAATTCATCAGCAACCACCGAAACACATCAACGCATGCGCAATTTAGTGTCCTAGTTTTGTCCCGTGATTTTCCTAGGTAATCCCCATACCTAACTCAACATCAAACCACACCTAGTGGTGATGGATACCCAACCTCAGCCCTAGGTATCTCGTATACCCAAGCCTGACACCAAACCGTGACGCCCAAAACCCGGGGTCCGCCTCGACCACCACAACTCCGCGAATACATAAGTGGAGGCTCCAAGTTACCCGACGCCACTTTAGAAAACTCCGGGGCAAAGTCCCTTTGTACGGAGCTCTACCAATTAAATACCGCATGAAACCCGTCCCAAGCAAACCAATATATTCAATATATCCAAGAGATCAAATCACATGAGTAATACGCCTACTGGGCCCACAACGACACCATAATGCATGCTACCAACTATGAATTCAAACTATATACCCAATAGTTACAAAGAGTTCAAACGTTTTATTTCTTATACAACATATATTAAAATTAGGGAAAATTCTAATACATGTAGATATCGTCAAGCCAAAAAGCCAAAATCCGCTTCTAACTACTCGGGCCTGTGTGGAGCGACGCCTCCTCGCACGCCCCGCATCTTAAAAAGGGGATCCCATCGACGGGGGTGAGCCAAAGCTCAGTAGGAGTAATCGCCCTAAGGCTACTACTCACCACCTATGCGCTGCAATGTTCCAAATTAAACAAACATTCAAGCAAATGCATGATCCTACTTTGAATGTCTACATGACCAACTCCTCTCGCATCCCGGAAGTCCTCACTCGACTCTCACACTCGCCTAAGCCTCGTATGAGAATTATCATTTTATTAGTGGGCAACCCTCCGATGAATATATATCAATTGGGCCGCTCCGACGATTGATATATATTAATTGTTTGTGGACTACCCTCCGATGAATATATATCAACTGGGCCGCTCCGACGGTTGATATATTATTTAGTTTGTGGACTACCCTCCGATGAATATATATCAACTGGGCCGCTCCGACGGTTGATATATTATTTAGTTTGTGGACTACCCTCCGATGAATAAATATCAATTGGGCCGCTCCGACGGTTGATATATTATTTAGTTTGGACTACCCTCCGATCATTTAATATTTTAGACTACCCTCCGAACCACTTTCATCTAGACTCATCTCATGCACTAACTCCTATCATCCTAGATGTTCCAGTTATATATGGAATGCATGTATGCCAGCTCCAATTCACTACTCCACATGCAAATATATAAATATGAATATACTCCATAAAAAAAAATTGGGGAATCACACAAACATGTTATGTAATTATCATTTCACACATCAAATTAAATTTCTGGCTATTAATGTTCAAACACACAAGCAATTCCGATTCAAATTACTAACTAAACACATAATTTCACGAAAAATATACTTAGAATACGGCTTCGGAATAGTGAAACCCCTACACACTCTAAAAATCACAAATCAACAACTCACCTTGTGAACCCGCAATCCACTCGCCATTCCCACCCAATCCATACCAAAACACACGACATTTATGGCCGCCCATTTCAACCCCGGATGCCAACAATCCTAAACCCGCCAGTGGGCTGTCCACGGGCAGCTCACTTGTCCAATCTCTAAGCCACTTTTTGGAATCGAATTTCTACCCATTGACGGCCCTCATAAACACCAAAGCATACTCCATTAAAATAAAATTATCACAAAAGACCCATAACAGTCCCGTAATGTAGCGTTCAGATCGCCCAAATTGCTCCCCCAAAAATTCTTAACACCCTCAAGTCCCATGCCTTAGGGCTCGACCGTTCTACCCATTCCTCGGCCTCATCATCCCCAAAAACATGCATTTTAATACCAAATTCCACACAAACAAATGCCCCACTTCGCTCCGCGCTACCACAACCCAAAAACTCTAAGAAAAATTCTTCTGGCCACCCGATCCCCATGCTTTGGGGGACCGATCTAACAGCCCCTCACGGCCTCAAACTAACCGAACATCGAAAAACCCTTAAAAATGGGAATAAACACAAAGCAGGAGAAAATCCTACCTCTTGAGTTGTCAAAACTCACAAACTCCGGGTCCACGTCGTAGCCTCGTTCGCGTGAGAACGCTTTTCTTTCCTTCTCGCTCCGTCGAAACTAACTATCCGATCGCTGCAGATTTCTAGGAGAGAAGGAAACCTCTCTCTCAGAAACTCCATTGGAACCCATCAGCATTCCACCGAAAATGAGCTCCCACGTTTTTCCTTTTGGCCTAATGTAGAAGAAGGAGAACTATTCCCTATTATGTCATTTAGTAACTTAAGATTTAGTTAATGACCTTTATGTCCCTCTTTCTCAGATTTGATTTTCGGCACTATCCCTGGCCGGTCCATTTTCATCATTTCTCTTACTCATACCATTTATGGTACATGAGTACATACATATATGTGGCTTTCACGCATCGAACCGATTTACTTCGCATCCAAACGCGATGCCCTCGAAAAACGTGTGATCGCCCAAAACCCGGTCCTGACTACCCGCCAACCCGCGGAATACTAAGTGGGCGGCTCCGTCACCCGACGCCACTTTAGTGCACCGGGCGCAGTCTCCTTTTGTACGGGGAGCTCTACTCCAAATACAATACCTGCATATCCCAGGAATAACCCTCCGTATTTACCCTCGGGTCCCAAACAACCAATACATACAATATATCCAATACCGCCCACTGGGGCCCATAACTAATCACTCATTAAAAACACATATCACAACTATTCTCCAATTATCTCCCAATAATTACATAGTTGGATTACACTTTTATACAAACATAAGGCTAATATCTACAAGTCTAATACGTGTTATGTCCAAAAACCATCAAGCCACAAACCCGCTTCCTTCAAAATCTGATCGTCTCTCGAGCGCTCCCCCGTACCTTAAATAAAGCGGTCCCACGATCAGGGTGAGCTAAAGCCTGCAGGAGAACTCCGCCCCTCAAGTGGGCTAACGCCACCACCCAAGTGCAATGCTCCAGCAAACACACACTCAAGTAAATACATGATCCTACTTGAATGTCTACATGATCACTCCCATGTCACGAGCCCTTCCCGACTCACCTCACACTCCCTGCCTGCCACGTATGAGTAGTAAAATAATCATTTTCAAAACAAAACTTTGTTCTTGAAAAATACACTACCAAGTATCTGAGCAAAGTATGGGACTACCCTCCGAGTGAATTGGCTGGGTGAGCTTCCGAAAAACGCCATGGTCCTCATCCGAAGTGATCCGTTTGCCCATCTCCCAACCCACCTCCGAATATCATCCTTCAAATTCCTCGCAGCCATAGTCCGTTTACAAATACCTCGTCATGCACTCACACCTAATTCTAGTTACCCAAGCATATGAAAATGCATTATGCCATTTTCAAATCATTACAAAATATGTCAATATGCATATTTTCAATCAACTATAATTACACGCATGTAATTCCAACACATCAAGCATCACCCAATTTAGCTCAATTGAGAAATTCATAATTTCATCTCCAATGGCCTATTATCACAATTATATTCCCAATGGCCTATAACACAATTTAATTCCATGTAATTGTGTCATTGAACTAACACATTAAAATAATGTCTTAACCTATCTAGTTCCACACATATCGTCTTCATTCGTTTCATACCATTTTCACACACAACACATGGACAATTCCTATCCATTTCTCTCAAATGACAAACCCGATCATTTTTGCACCCCAGTTCAGTAGCAAGCGGGCTGTCCACGGGCAGCCTCACATCTCCTTCCTACATCGTTCCTCTGATAACCGGAGCCCCATTCCCAATTCCGGTCTCCTAATCACCAAAAAAGCATAATTTATTCAATAAATTATCACAAAACACTCCCACCTCAGCCCCTAAACAGGAAGTGGGTCAGCCCACTCCGGCAGCTCCACTCACGTCTTACATCGGTTCCACCCTTTGAAAACCGATTTCCACAGTTGGTCCCGCCTTATACTCACCAAAACGTAACTTAATGCATAAATCCCAACATAACAAATGCCCACCCGCTCTCGAGGTTCACTTCGCTATCCTAAAAGTCTCTGGGCCCCATAATTCGGTCCCATGTTTTTTGGGACCGATCATACGGCTCATTCCCGGCCTTTTTCATATCAATTCATGATTTAAAGCATTATTGCCACCCAAACAGCCCTCTAAATTCTGGGCGCCATACGCCAATAAAGAAAATCTCAAAGAAATCTAACACCCGGTCCCATGTTTCCTTTGGGATCGATCAAACGTGCCCCTCACTACTCAAACTAACCGAAACACCGAAAAACCCCTTAAAACGAATAATAAACAAGAGCAGTGAGAAAATCCTACCTCTCGAAATGCGCCTGTCGCAAACTCAAACTCCGGGGTCCAAGCGCATTCTGCCCGCGCAGAACGCCTCCCTTCTTGTCCCCGAGCCCGCCAACTGGGCCTGATTCATCTATTTTTAGAGAGAAGTTTCTCTCTCTAAAGCAATTCTCTCAAAAGTGGTGGCTGCTGGACCTACTGGTTTGCATTTCACGTTTTTAGTCTTTGCTTTAATTGGAGAAGAAGACACTATTCCAATCTTGTCTTATGTGACTTAAAAATCTAATTCTTAAAAATGACTCGTTATGTCCCCACACCCGTGACGGATATTCGGCACTATCCCGCCATCCAATTTCATCATTTCTCTACTCATACCACTTATGGTACATGAGTACTTGTTATATGCGCCTTTCGTCTCATCGAAAACCGATTTACTAAGACCCTAAACGCGATGCTCAAAACGCGGTCGACCCGAACGTTCCCAAAGAAATTGCGAAATTTTACGCATAACTAGATTTCATAGATCCATTCTGCAACAGATAACTGCTTTCGTCATCCAGGTCTGGAGAGAATTAATTACTTTGACTTTTTAACCGTACTAAAATTTTTGGAATTAAAAATTACGATTTTGCCCTTATTCCGTAAATTCGGAATTCCTCGGGTCTTACATTCTCCTCTCTTAAAAAGCGAATTCCTCGTCCCGAATTCCTATCACGCACACACATCCAAACATGTGCATATGTAACTTTCACCTAACTCCAAGACTGTGTCGAGTATGATGACCCGGCTAAGGTCCCAATTACTCATAACCCGATGGTTGTCATCTCACTCCCATGTCAAACCCGGGACATCAACAAACCAACATGTCTGTACCACCCTAAGGTCCACCACGTCCCGTCAAGCAACTCCGACCAGAAAGTCAAATCCTCCCCTACATCCTAGGAAGAATTTTCCATCATATTACGGCTTTCTAAAGCCTCACCCCTATGCCAAGCCGTGAAGCTTGTATCAGACTAAACTTATCACACAAGATGCATTAATGAATGAACATGATGCATCCAATTTAAACACTACGCTAGTTAATACCAAGCAGAGCAGTAGACGTACTCTCGCATTTCATTATCCAAATCCCTAAGGTCATAACCCATAACCTTAGTATTTACCCTTTTTCCTATATGCAATTCACCATGCATATAATTTCCTACGCAACTATCACAATCACTCATTTCAAATGGTAGTTAATCCAACAACAAGATTCCAAGGCATAAACACAAATGAGACACTAATCACACACATAGCCTCTGTATACGCAAACTACCTTTGCATTTAAAATATTGGTTTTCAATAAAATTTTATTTTCAAAAATTTGGCTTGAAAATTTTATTTTTAGAAATTTTATCAGTTCTTATTTGATTTATTTAATTTAATAAAAAAATTTTTTTGTTCGAAAATTTATTTTTACGATGAACAAAGTGTTCATTTTGTGACTTAGGACAACACCCAGCCGAACTCGGTCCAAAAACTAAGCTCCAGTGCATAAACCCCAACCCGGCCCGGGGGCCTGGCCCAAACAAGGCCAAAGACAGCGCCCAGGCCGCGGGTCGCGCGCCCCCTCAGCCGCGCACCGCGCGCCCTCAAGCCGGGTCCCGTCTGGGCCGGCCGCCAAGCAAGGCTGCCGCGCTGGGCTGGGCTCGGGCCGCGCGTCGCGCTTCAAGGCGCCGCTTCGCCTCGCCAAGGCGCTTCGGGCGCTACTGCAGGTTGGCGCGCTATGCTCGCGCTCGCGCCGCCGCACGCTGAAGCGCCCAAACACAGGCTCAAATTCTCGCACGCCCAAACCCGCCCAGCCTCATGCTCAATGGGCGTAGCGCTATCCAGTTCTCGTACTCAAATATTTTTTTTTTTTTTTCTAATTCATTTCCTCAGCCACTGGAAATACCAAAAATATATTTATTTATTTTCTTCCCATTTTTCAAGACACCAATAAATTTATTAAAATTTATTTCATCTATATATATATATATATTTTTTTCCAACAAACCAAATAAATTGCTTAAATTTATTTTTAGCTTATTTTCTTAATATTCCAAGACACATTGTAAACTCCTAGGTTTGTTTTCCACACGCCATGTGCTATCATCTACCTAAGCACACAAACATTCACATCACACATACAACTTGTCATACAACCATTCACCAAATCAATACTCAATTATCAAACAATCACCTAAAAACACATTCATGTAGTGTTTGTCCCAAGTGATTTCCAGGGGTATCCCATCACCTATTCCTGTAGCATCAAACCACACCTAATGGTGATGTTCTTGTCTCTTAAGACTATGGCCTTAACCCAAATCCTCAATCCATAGGTTTCCACCTACCTAAGTTCCACATTCTAAGACCCGTGGCCTAGACCCAAGTCCCTCAAGCCCTAGGTAATCGTTTTACCCATGCTCCATATTGCCGTGACGCCCCTGCTAAAACCTCGGTCCGCTGACTACCCGTCAACCCGCTGAATACAAGTGGTGGCCGGGTCACCCGACGCCTACTCCTTTAGAAAATCCCGGCAGAGTCTCCCTTTGTACGGAGCTCTACTCCAAATACAATACCCGGTGATATCCTGTGAATAATCTGCATTTACTTCCGGGTCTCAAACAACCAATATATACAATATATCCAATACGGCCACTGGGGCTCCATAACTAATACTCATTAAACACATACTCACAAACTATTCTCCAATTATAGTCCCAATAATTACATAGTTGATTTACACTTTATACAAAACATATATTAATATCTACAAGTCTAATACATGTGTTATGTCCAAAAAAACCACGGCTTCTCACAAACCGCCTCTCTTCAAAATGGATCGTCTCTCCCTCAAGCGCCTCCCGTACCGAAATAAAGGAACCCACTGACTCCGGGTGAGCTAAAGCTCGCAGGAGAATCGCCCATGGGCTACTCACCACCCAAGTGCACAAGCACGCCCAAAGTAAACACACACTCAAGTAAATACATGATCCTACTTGAATGTCTGCTACATGATCACCCCCATGTCACAGTCCTCACTCACTCACTCACACTTGCCTAAGCCACGTATGAGAAAATAATCATTTTCAAAACAAAACTTTTGTTCTTGAAAATACACTACCGGCTTATTCCGATAAAAAGTATGATTCACCCTCCGAGGTGTGAATTGGTTGGTGAGCTTCCGAAATGGGGCCATGGTCCTCATCTAAGTGATCCGCTGCCCATCTCCCAACCCACTGAATATCATCCTTTGAAATTCCTTCGCAAAACACATCCGCTTTTTACAAACAAATACCTCACACACTCACACCTAATTCTAGGTTACCTAGTGCATATGAAAATGCTGTGCCATTTTCAAAATCATTTACAAAATATGTCAATATGATATTTTCAATCAACTATAATACACGCATGTAATTCCAACACATCAAGTTATCACCAATTTTAGCTCAATCGAGAAATTCATACTCTATCTCCAATGGCCTATTATCACAATTATATTCCCAATGGCCTATAACATATTACCCCTATTCCATGTAATTGTAAGTCATTGAACTAACACATTAAAATAATGTTCAACCTATCTAGTTCCACACATATCGCTTGTCATTCGTTTCATACCATTTACACACAACACACGGATAATTCCTATCCATTTCACAAACCCTGACTACTTTTACATCCCAAACAAGCAAGTGGGCTGTCCACTGGCAGCCCACTTCCTACACGGTTCCTCTTGATGGAACCGAGATTTCCATTCCCAATTCCGGTCTCCTAATCACCAAAGCATAATTTATTCAATAAATTATCACAAAAACACCCCACCCGGGCCCCAAAATAGGAAGCGGGCTGTCCACGGCACCCCACTCATCTTACATCGGTTCCACTTTTGAAACCCATTTCCATAGCTATTCCCCTGCCTTATACTCACCAAAACGTAACTTAATGCATAAATCCCAACATAACAGCCCACCTCAGTTTCTGGAGGTTCACGGCTATCCTAAAAGTCTCCAAAATTCCACAAGCACCCGGTCCCCATGTTTCCTCGGGGACCGACCATACGGCTCATTCCCGGCCTTTCATATCAATTCATGATTTAAAAATATTGCCACCCAAACAGCTCCCCTAAATTCTGCATCACGCTAATAAAGAAAATCTCAAAGAAACCTGAACAATTCGGGTCCCGCTGTCTCGGGATCGATCAAACGGCCCCCTCACTCGCCAAACTAACCTAAACATCGAAAAACCCTAAAATGGGAATAAAACAAGTAGGAGAAAATCCCTACCTCTTGAGTTGTCGTAAAACTCGCAAACCCGGGTCCACGCTGTAGCTCTGCTCGCTGTGAACGTTTCTCCTTCGTTCCGAGCCCGCCAACTGGCCTGATTCATCGTGATTTTAGAGAGAAGCTTTCTCTCTAAAAGCAATTTTTCCTCGAAAGTGGTGGCCGGCCGGACTCTACTGGTTTTGCATTTCACGTTTTTAGTCTTTGCTTTAATCGGGAGAAGAAGACACTATTCCCATCTTGTCTTTTATGTGACTTAAAATCTTTTCTAAAAATGACCGTTATGTCCCCTGGTCATACCCGGGACGGATATTCCCAGACTATCTCGCCATCCAATTTCATCATTTACTCATACCACTTATGGTACATGAGTACTGTTATATGCGCGCCGTCTCATCGAAAACCGACGCACGACCCGAAACGCGCGATGCCTAAAACGCGGCCGACCACTGGTCTCAAGAAATCATAAACTTTACGCGCTAACTATTTCCTCGCGAGACATTCCAACGGCATAACTCGTTTCACATCCGGGAGTGGCCTAGAGAATTAATTACTGACTTTTAACCGTAATTAAAATTCTCAATTAAAATTACGATTTTGCCCCTTATTCCGTAAATTGGAATTTCTCTGTCTACAAAACGTGTCGACCCGACTGTCCTCAGCAAATTCAGAAATTTTACGTGCTAACTAGGCTCTCGCAGATGATTCCAACTATAATCCGTTTCATTATCCGAGATCTAGAGAATTAATTACATTTTTTAACCGTGAATTACAATTTTGTAATTAAAATTACGATTTTACCCTTTATTCCATAAATTGGAATTTCGGTCTTACAAGACATCTATATATATAGATTTTATATATATAGATATATCTATAGTATATATATATATATATATATATATATATATATATATATATATATATATATATATATATATAGAGTATATATATATATATATATATCTATATAGATTATATATATATTTATATATCTATTAAGACCAATTCCAATTTCTGGAATAAGAACAAATAAACAAATTTGATACGAGAAGTGGCAATGCGGTTAAAAATCCGTGATGCTTCTCTGGGCTCCGGATATTAACGATTGCCGTTAGTAAGTGCCAGCGAAAATCTGCAGATAACGCGTCATCGTAATTTCCCGAGCGATCGGGTCGGCTGCGATTTTTGAGCATCCGCGGTTGGTGCGTCAAATCGGTTTTGATGCGGCGAAAGCCACATATAACATGTACTCATGTACCGCCAATGGTATGGTAGAGAAATGATGAAATGGACGGCGAGGTAGTGCTAGAATATCAAATCGGCAGGGACATAATGCGTTATTATAGAAATTGATTTTAAGTGACTAGAAGACAAAATAGCCAATAGTCTTCTTCTCCACTTAAACACCAAGAGCAAAAACGTGAAGGGCATTATTTGGTGATGCAATGGGCTTCAATGGCAATTTTAGAGTGAGAAGGTCCTCCTTCTCTCTAGGTTATCTCGTGTCTGGATAGTTGGATTTCGACGAGCGAAGGAAAACGTTCTACGCGGGCTTGTTCTGCGATGGACCCCGAGGTTTGCGTTTTGCCAACTCCAAGAGGTAGGATTTTCTCCCTACTTGCGTTTTATTCCCATTTACAGGGTTTTTTGATGTTTCCGGTTGGTTGAGTAGTGAACCGTTGTCGGTCCCAAAACATGAGACCGAATTGATTCTTGGTGATTTCTCTCACCATCCGTGGCCCTTGAAAGTGGGGTTGTTGGGTGTCTTAAATTCCAGAATTTTTTGCTTTAAATCATGTATTTGTATGGAAAAGGCCGAGGAATGGGCGGGGATGGAGTCCCAGGCATGGGACGAATTGTGGAATTTTGGAGATTCTTGTTTGTCAGTGACAGTCCAGTATTGTAGGCTGTTATTGGTAGAATTGTGTATTAAATTCTATGTTGGTATGCTGAGACCGGGAATAGCTATGGAAATCGGTTTCAAAAAAATTGGGCGTGTGGGATGAAGTGGTGCCAGTGGACAGCCCACTTCCATGTTTGGGGGCCCGAATTGGGGTGTTTTGTGATAGTTTATTGAATAAGTATGCTTTGGTGATTAGGAGACCGGGTGGGAATGGAAATCGGTTCCACAAGAGGAACCGGTGTAGGAAGTGTGGGCTGCCCGTGGACAGCCCACTTACTCTGTTTTGGGACTGTAAGAACAGTCCCGGGTTTGTGATAAGGGGGCTGAAATTGTCCATGTGTTTTGGTATGAAATTGTATGAAATGAGTGACTTGATTTGGTGTGGTGTAAAAATCAATAGGTTAATGTAATGAGGATTAACATGAGGTCACAATTATATGGAATATAATTGTGTATGTATGAGCCATTGGGAATAAAAAAAAAATTGACGGACTGCTCGATTATATGGAATATAATTGTGAGCATGAGCCGTGAGATGAAAATTATGATTTGCTCAGTGAGTTAATTTGGGTGATGGTTGATATCATTGAATTATGCGTGTAATTAGTTGATTGAAAATATGCATATTGTCATATTGTGTAAATGGTTTTGAAAATGGCATAATGCATTTTCATATGCCTTTAGGTAACCCTAGAGTTAGAGTGTGAGTGCATGACAAGGTATTTTATAAAACGGATATGGTTGCGAAAATTTCAAATGATATTAGGAGGTGGGTTGGGAGATGGGCGACGGATCATTTCGGATGAGGACCGCGGCTGTTTCGGAGCTCACCCGGCCAATTCACCTCGGAGGGTAGTCCATTATTTTACCGAACATTTCGGTAGTGTATTTTCAAGAACAACGGGTTTTGTTTTGAAAATGATTATTTTCTCATACATGGCTTAGGCAAGTGTGAGTGAGTCGGTGAGGACTAGTGACATGGGGATGACATGTAGACATTCAAGTAGGATCATGTATTTACTTGAGTGTGTGTTTACTTAGAGCATTACCTTTGCACTTAGGTGGTGGGTAGCCCACTTAGAGGGCGATTCTCCTCTTGACTTTAGCTCACCCCGTGTGGACCCCCTTATTTCGAATTACGGCGCTCGAGGAGACGACTCATTTGGGGTTGATTTTGAAGAAGCCGGGTTTGTGGCTTGATAGTTTTTGGGACATAATATTAGGGTATGGAATTTTAATATATGTTTGTATCGCTAAAAGTGTTAAGTATTGAATTATTGGGAGATAATTGAAGAATAGTTATGATAATTGATCTTATGAGTATTGGTTTATGAGCCTAAGAGGCAATTTTACTCATGTTGGGATTATATTGCATATATTGGATTGTTTGGGACAGGATATGCAGGTTATTTACAAGAATTGTATTTGGGTAGAGCTCCATGTACAAAAGAGAGACTACGCTAGATTTTTACGAAAGTGGCGTCGGGTAACTTGAACCTCCACTTGTATTCCATGAGTTGTGGGTAGTCAACGGACTTCGAGTTTGGGGGTATATATAGATATATACATATTTATATATATAGATAACTATATATATATATATATATATATATATATATATATATATATATATATATATATATATATATATAAATCTATACTTGGAATTTATATATATATATATATAATTATCTATATATATATATATATAATTATCTATATATATATATATATATATGATTATCTATATATATAGAAATATCTATATATATAGATATATATACATATCTATATATATAGATGTATATAGATATCTATATAGATATATACATATCTATATATATAGATATATATATATATATATATATATATATATACTATATATATATATATATATATATTTTTATATATAAATATCTATATATCTATATAGATTTATAGATATATAAATCTATATATATATATATATATATAGATGTATATAGATATATCTATAGATATACTCACGAATCTATATATATAAATATAGACATATATATATATATAAATATGTATATATCTATATAGATATATCCTCTACATCTATATATAGAGCCTATATATATACATCTATATATATAGATTTATATATATATATATATATATATATAGGTTATATATATATATATATATATATATATATATATATATATATATATATATATATATATATATATATAGATTTATATATCTATTTATATATATATAGATATAGATTATATATATATATATATATATATATATATATATGTATATATCCAATATATATATATATAGTCCAAAACCGATTGAACAACCAAAACTCTTATCCATAATAGAAGATGGATAAGGAAATGTTCAAATTAATTTTGAGCCAAGAAAAAAAAACTTAACAAGATCATATTCTGCAAGGTCTTCTAATTCTTATTTAGAAATTAGAACTCCTTCCAGAAGATCAAATGTTCAGTCAAACTTAAATCTAGAAAGTAGACTATTCATCTACTATTCGGATTTAAAATATAGAATTACCTTATAAAAAATTCAAAAAGATTTAAAGATAAAGAATTTAAATCCAAAAAACACGAGAATAAACAAAATAAAAACATCATAAAAGAGGTTAGATGTTTCAAATGTGGTCAAAGGTCATATAGCCTAATTGTAAAAACAAGGTAAGTGTTTTATCAGATAAAAGAAGAAGATTATTATTCTACAGAATAATACTTCGTCTTTAGGCTTGATAAATCTCAAACAATTACGAAAATGAAAAAAATTGAAAAAATAGAAAAATTGCTTATGTCAAATAAATATATTACTTGGTGATCAAGAGTACTTCTTGAAATGATTGATCGAGATAGAAGACAAAGACTAAAGCAAAAATATATAGAAAAGGTTTTAGAACAACAAAATTCAAAACCAAAAGCCTAAAATAAATCTATCCAAATTCTTATCAAATGAAAGATATGTTTGATATTATAAAAGAGGAACGCAACTTTGCAAGATTTGCGAGGAAGAAGTAAAACAAATAAAGAAATTCAAATAAATGAATTAAAAATTGTACACAAAACCTAGGAGAAAGAATAGCCAACTTAGAAATCCAAAAAGAAGATTTAACGAAGGAAGCAAATGAAGAGAAGTTGAAACTTTTGTACATAGTATGACTATAGTACAAAAGCAGAGATGGTATACAAGATAACTTTGAGAATCAATCACGATTACAAGAAGTTTTATAGCTTTAATTGATTCAGGAGCTGATTTAAATTGTATATAGGAAGGATTAATCCCTACTGTATATTTTGCAAAAACATCTCAAAGATTATCAACTGCTAGTAATGATCCTTTGAAGGTTCAATACAAAATACCACAGATCATATTTGCAAAAAATGGTATTTATTATTAAAACTTCATTCTTACTAGTCAAAAATATAAGTCATCAAATTGTTTTAGAACTCCTTTCCTAACACAACTTTATCCTTTCAAATTGATAATAAAGTTAAAAACTAAATATAATAGTGAAATTCTTTTTGAATTTATAAAAATTATCGAAGTTAAAGAAATAAATCAAGTTCAAGATTTTATTTCTTTACTTCAGCAAAAACAAAAACATGTAAAATTTCTTCAGAAAGAAATACAATATAAGAAAACTGAAGAAAATTTACAGTCAGAACAAATTCAAATAAGAATAAAAAATATCCAAAAACAAATAGAGCAAAATCTTTGTTCTTCTATACCAAATGCATTTTGGAATAGAAACCAGCATATGGTTTCTTTACCATATGAAAAGATTTCTCACGAAAACAGAAATTCCTACAAGCTAGACCCTGTTGGAAATGAGTCACGAACTCCTTGAATATTGCAAAAAAGATTAATGATCTCTTAAGCCAAAACTTATAAGACACAGTCATTCACCATGGAGTTGTACGACTTTTATGTCCAAAAAGCACGAATTAGAAAGAGAACTCCAAGGTTAGTGATTAATTATAAACCACCGAATAAAGTCCTACAATGGATTAGGTATCCAATACCTAATAAAAGGATTTAATTCAAGTTTATAATGCAACGAATTTCAAAATTTGATATGAAATAGTTTACGGCAAATTCAAATTAAACGGAAGATAGATACAAAAGCGCATTCTGGTCATTGGACATTATGAATGGAATGTGATGCGTTTGGTCTCAAAAATACCCCTTGAATTTCAAAATATGATGAATGAAATATTCAATGAATACACTAGATTTTCTGTATTTTACATTATTGATGTTCTTATATTTTTCAAATTCAATTGAGGAGCTTATTCAACATTTAAAAATTTTCAAAAAATTGTAAGAGATAATGGTTTAGTAATCTATTTTTGCAGCAAAAATTAAATTATTTCAAACAAATATTAGGTTTTAGGATTTGATATTGTAAGACTAGAAATTCCAATTTACGGAATAAGGAGCAAATCGTAATTTTAATTTAAAATTGTAATTAGGTTAAAATCACGTAACTAATTCTACAGACCTCGGATGATGAAGCAGTTGCGGGTTGGAATGGGTCTCCACGAAATCTAGTTAGCACGTAAAATTTCGTAATTTTAAGACCCGATCGGTGTCGACACGTTTTGAGCATCGCATTTCGAGGTCATAGTAAATCGGTTTTTGATGTGGCCAGAAAGCCACATATAACATGTACTCATGTACCATAAGTGGTATGAGTAGATAAATGATGAAAATGGGCGGTGATGTGGGAGCCTCAAATCTGGTAAAAGGGACATACATGTCATTTAGAGATTTGATTTTTAAGTCATAAAAGACAAAAAGAGTAAATATTCTTTCATCTCCCTCCCTAAGACAAGCCAAAACGTGAGAAGCCATTATTTTCGGTCCGATGTTTGCTTGGTTAGAGAGTTTTAGAAATGACCTGCTCTAAGTTTGCACAATCAGGCCGTTGGCGGACTTCGGAGTGAGAAGGGAAAGCGATCTGTGGAGCAGCTCTGCGTGGACTCAGGTTTTAGTGAGTTTCTTCAAACTCCTCGAGGTAGGATTTTCTCCCTACTTGGGTTTTATTCCCATTTTTAGTGTTTTTCGAATGTTTGAGTCGATTTAGGCCATTAGGGGCGGTTGGATCGGTCCCAAAACATGGGACCGAATTAATACAAATTTTTTTAAAACCAAATGGAGCAGCCCGTAAATTTGCTCCACGGCTGTAATGGGTATGAAAATGTTGATTTTGTGTGGTTTAGAATTGTGTGTTGAAGGAATGGATTTGAGGCGGGAATGGCCATGAGTCTGGGTTTATATATGAGCAGATAAATTATTTGAGAAGCCCAGAGCGAAAACCTAGGGTTTCTTGTTTCCTAGGAAGGTGCCCAATAAAAATGTATTTTGGGAAAATGCGAGGTTGATTAAGTAATTCGAATCGAATTTCTTGTGTTTGGACATTAGCCAAAGTGAGCTAATTTTGGTGTTTGAAATGATAATTTCATAACATTTTGTGTGATTTAATTTTAATTATGTAAATATATTCATGTTTATATATTTGCATGTGGTTTAGGCGTATTGGGCGGCTTACGCCATTCCATCGCACGGGAACATCCACAGGACCATAGGAGTTGATGCGTGAACCGTCCCCAGAAAATGGTTGGTTGTGCAATAATGCAAATGGTCGGAGGGTAGTCCTAACTAAATAATATCAGCAGCTCGGAGGCGGCCGGGTTGATATATTCATCGGAGGTAGTCCATTACAATTTATATATCAATCGTCGGAGCGGCCAATTGATATATATACATTGGAAGGTTAATCACTTAATAAAATATTAATTCTCATCTGAGGGCTTGAGCGAGTGTAGAGAGTGGGATGAGGACTCGGGATGCGGAGTTGGTCATGTAGACATTCAAGTAGGATCATGCATTTGCTTGAATGTTTGTTTAAATTGAAACATTGCGCTTAGGTGGTGAAGTAGCCCTTAGGGCGATTTTCCTGCGAGCTAGCTCGCCCCGTCGTCAGGACCCACCCATTTTCACAGTCTGGGGCGTCAGGGACGGCTCATCTAGGGTCGATTTTGAATATTTGGATGTGGTTTTGATGGTTTTCCATATGTATTAGAACTCTACATTTTGATATATGTTGTATAAGAGCCATTTACTACTCTTAGAAGCTATGGGACATGGTTGATATGGTTGATGGATATTGTTTTATGGGCCCACGTGGCCGTTTTTATCCATGTTGTTATCCTTGGGATTATATTGGACTGTTTGGGACAGGTTTTATACAGGTTCTGTATTTGGGTAGAGCTCCCCGTACAAAGGAGACTCTGCCCGATTTTCTAAAGTGGCGTCGGGTTAGGCGTCGGGTAACCCGACCTCCACTTACATTCCGCGGGTTGACGGGTAGTCAACGGACCCCCGGGTTTTGGGGCGTCACAGCTTGGTATCAGAGCTTAGGTATACGAATACCTAGGGAGCTCGGGTTAGGGTATCCATCACCACACGGTGTGGTATGATGTAGGTGAGGTATGAGTAGGAAGGCACGAGAAATTAGAACCTTTGCATGTGTTTTGATTGTGATCATGTGATACTATGATTGATGTTGTTGTAACATGTGTGATCATTTGGTTGTTGGTGAATGGTGTGTTGCCATGTTGCAGGTGAGTAGTGAAATGATATGTGCTTGGTGATTAGCACATGAATGTGTAGAAAATATGTCGTGTTGTAAAGTGTAAAAAAAAAAAAAAATGAATGAAAAGAATAAATTTTATAAATTTATTGCTTTGATAGATGATGAAATAATTTTCTAAGTTGAAGAAAATCGAGAATAAATTTTATGAATATATTATGAATTTATTTGGGAGGAAAAAAAAATGATTTTAGTGATTTTAGTGGTTTCATCTTCTTTGGAATTAAAAAAAAATTTATTTATCATGAAAAAAAAAAATTTGGTGCGATGGGGTTGAAATCATGCTGGTGGGTTCTGTGGCTGGGCCGGTGCAGGTAGCGGGCTGGCTGTCCACCCCGTACGATACGGCCCGGTAGTGACTGCGACACGTGGCCGGGCCTGTGATACGGTCGTTTGGGGCGTACGATCTGTGTGGGCGCGTGGTGGGTGACGTCTTCAGGCGACGGGCGTACGGGCAGCGCGGGGCGCGGGAGGGATGGATCTTGGCGGGCGTGCGGCAGCGTTCGCTGCGACACGGCCTGGGCGGCCCTCTGACGGCCGGCCCCTTGCCACGATACGACCGGGGACACGGCCACGGCCACGGCCAGCCATGCGCGGCGCTGGGCGCGCCGGTCTTTTTACAGGCGTGCTGCTGAGCTTCTTTGGGTGCTTGGGCATCGGTACGGGTTTTGGTGATTTCGAATCGATATTTCAGGGTCACCGTTTGGGCCCGGTTCATGAACACTATTCATAAACACTGTTCCTTATAAAATTTTTCGAAATTTTTTATTAATTAAATTAATTAAAAAAATCAAATAAAATTTAAAAAAATTTCGAAAAATGCAATTTAAAAAAAATATATAAAATTTTGTGGATCAAATTGATTTAAATTGTGGATAAATTGTCCTACAGGGCTTCATAAAATGTAGGAACTTGATGTATACGCTTGTAATTGTGTTTGATTAGTGTCTCGGGGCGGTGTTTATGCCTTGAATCTTGTATTGTTTATTGGCGCGCCATGTTGATTGTGTAGATGGCTAGTAGAGGCGGGCCGCGAGGACATCCACGTGGCGCCGGTCGAGCACCCTTGGAGCATATGATCGGCCCTTGATGTTCGACGACGAGGCCTTTGTTGAAATTTGTGGGTGTTGCGGCTGCTGTGCACGGGCTAGTGTGGCCGATGTAGTCGAGGGGTCTAGTAACCTCAGGTGACCCAGCATCACCCTCCAGGCATTCTGCGGGAGGAGCCGATAATTAGCGGACCATTGGTTCATGCGAATAGGAAGCGTATTGGAGGCCATAAGGTCACCTCCCGATACGATCGGTCGGTGGCATTCGGCTAGAGGGCGAGGCAGAATATGGTGGAGATGGGTTAGGAGCTTCTAGAGACCTAGAGACATGACATGGGCGAGTTCGAATTTGTTCATGAGCAAGTATTTTCCAGAGACTGCGAGACACGCCAAAGCTCGGGAGTTCCTAGAGTTGAAACTGGACGATAGCGGTGATGGTTCACATTGGCTTTCGATTCACTAAGTTAGCGATTTGCGGATGACTCGTGGCCACGGGCGTGGCGAGTTAGGAAGGTTTGAGAATGGTGAGGCTGTCCATTAGGTGCTAGGACAATAGGACTCCGCCTACGGGGACATGGATTCTATGGTTGGAGACTGACCCGACCATAGAGAGAGATATGGGGATGCTTTCGGAACACTTTCGGGAGGCGAGTGTTAGTTAGTAAGAAGGAAAGGGCGGTCGATCTTCCTCCCGGTTCGAAGAGGAAGAGGCAGAGGGCCTCTAGTTGCGAGATCTGAGTCACGGCCGGCGGGCCCAGGGCGGATGAGAGTTCTGCGGTCGAGCGGGACAGATGAGAGTCGCTGGTCGGGGCGGGACGGATGGTGTGCTTCCCGTTGTCGGCGGCTGGACACATGAGACGGGATTGCCCCGACGAGATTCGGGGTTTTGGGACATCACGGTCCCGGTCGATGCGAACCCGGGGAGAGGTCACGGTACATTCCCTCCCACAACCTTAGTGCAGGCCGGATAGGCAGTCACGGTTTTGGGGGGACTACGGGCACCCCACATTTCCGCAGGTAGGCCCGAGAGGCCGAACGCGAGTAGGGCGGAGGCGGGGCCTGGGCGGGGACCTCGGGGTTTAGGGGCGTATCTGCCGTCACACGCGAGGGCGGAGTCTCGGTCGGCCCGGCCTATAAGTCACCTCGTTTTGCTATCTCGCCTATGGGCGAAGTAGTATTTGATTCGGTGCTTCGCATTCATTCATTCTTTGCATCAGTTGTGATCGGGTTGGGCTTAGAGGTTGAGACCTTAGAGCCTTTATAAGTGAGTTCTCCCTGGGATTAGAGGCGAGAATAGGGACGATATGTCGAGGAGTTCTGTTGGAGATCTCGGGGACTCTACTCACGGTGGACGAGGGTCATGGATATGTCGGGTTCGATGTCATCACGGGGATGGGTGGTGACGACTTACGAGGTCATTATTGATTGTGGCGCGGGGAGATTCTGCCCCACACAACGGACCCGGTACTCGTGTGGTATTTCGGGGAGGCATGAAGCATGGCATTTGCCACGAAAATTATCTGAGTCTAGGTGTCGAGGGACGGGTTGGCGGGTTGGCTGTCGAGCCTTACCTTGAAAGGACGAGAGTTCAGACCTGGCTCTACCTCCAGTTGTGTGCGAGTATGTGGATGTTTTCCCAGATGAGTTACATGGACTACCTCCACATAGGGTGGTAGACTTTGGTATCGAGTTACACCTTGGTACTTCACCCATCTCTATGACTCGCGCAGGATGGCTGATTGAGTTGCGGGAACTCGAGTCTAGTTACGGGAGCTATTGGACAGGGGTTCATTAGACCCTGAGCACTTCCCCGTGGGCGCTCCTGATTTATTTGCGAAGAAGAAGAAGACCGCTTATTTGTACGTTGACCTCTGCGGCAGTTGAGCAGGGTTACGATCAAGAATCGGTGCAGATTCTGGGGATTGATGATTTATTTGATCGGTTGAGAGGAGCGAGTCTGCTCAAGATAGACCGCCTTTGGTTACCATCAGGCCCGAGGGTTAGGGATCACGAGATATTCTAGCGGCGTTTGGGAGCCTTGATATGGGCACTGCCGGTTTACGGTGATGCCCTTCGGTTGTGAATGCGCCCGGCGGCATTCATGGACCTCATGCATAGGGTATTCAACCTATTTGGTCGGTTGTCGTGGTCTTCGTGGATGACATCATGATCCTACTCCCGGTCGAGTGGGAGCAGCAGGTATCGCGAGGATCGTTCACCGGTTGTTGAGACCATCGGTTATACGCGATTCGGTAAGTGTGAGTTAAACTGCGAGGTGAGATTTTTGGGACGCGTGGTGTCAGCATCAGGAGTGTCAGTCGACCCGGAGAAGTGCGTAAGACCGAAATTCAATTTGCGGAATAAGGGCAAAATGGTAATTTTGATTATAAAATTTTAATTACGGTTAAAAGTCCGTAATTAATTCTCTGAACCTCGGATAAGCGAAACAGATTGTACCGTTGGACTACGTCTCGCGAAATCTAGTGCTTATAAAAATTTACTTAATTTCTTTGAAACGGTCGGGTCGACGCGTTTTTCGAGCATGTCGCATTTGGTCTGTCATCGTTTGATGCGACGAAGGCGCATATAGTATATACTTATGTACCATAAGTGGTATGAGTGGAGAAATAATGAAAATGGACGAGGCGAGATAGTCTGAAAATCAAATACAGTAAAAGAATTAATTGGATTAAATGAGGGCAAACTTGTAATTTTTGAAGAATAGTCTTCTTCTCCACTTAAACAAAGAGCAAAACATTAGGGTCATTTGGAATGCGTAGGCGTGGAGGGAGCAAAAATGGTGATTCTAAGAGAGAGTCTCGACTTCTCTCTGAAATACTGCATAATCGGACCGTTGGATTTCGACGGGCAAGAAGAGAACGTTCTCACAATGAACCAGGCTATCGCTTTTTTTTAAGGACCCGGGTTGCGAGTTTTGACAACTCCGAGAAGTGGTTCTGTGGTTTTATTCCCATTTTAAGGGTTTTCGATGTTTGGATTTGGTTTGAGGCCGGTGAGGGCCGTTTGGTGGGATCCCAAAACATGGGACCCGGGTGTTAAATTCTTGGTGTATTTTCTCCCATCCGTGACTGCGAAGTGAGGCTGTTTGGGTGTTTTTATTTCACCAAAATTGCTTTAAATGCATGCTTGATATGAGAAAATCACCAGGGAATAGATTGTTTGATCGGTCCCTGGCTGTCAGGACGAATTGTAAATTTTAGACCATAGGGCGTCGAAGTAACGGTGTGTGTATGAATGTATGGGTTCTTATTGATAATTTAATGAATAAATTATGCTTTGGTGATTAGGAGACGGAATTGGAATGGGAAATCGGTTCCATCAGAGGAGCCAGATGTAGAGAAGATGTGGGGGTGCAGGTGGACAGCCCACACTGCGTTTTGGGATTTGTAAGCAGTCCAGGGTTGATAATTGAGGGTACGAAATTGTCCATGTGTTTTGGTATGAAATTGTATGAAATGAGTGACTTGATTTGGTGTAGTGTAGAAATCGTAGGTTAATGCTTAATGAGGATTAACATGAAGTCACAATTATATGGAAATATAATTGTGTATGTATAAACCATTGGGAATAAAGATTGTGATTTGCTTTCGATTATATGGAATATAATTGTGAGCATAAACCATTGGAGATGAAAGTATGAATTGCTTTCAAATTGAGCTAAATTGGGTGATGCTTGATGTGTTGGAATTACATGCGTGTAGTATAGTTGATTGAAAATATGCATGTTGACATATGGTGTAAATGATTTTGAAAATGGCATAATGCATTTTCATATCTGCTTGGGTAACCTAAGTAAGTATGGTGCATGACAAGGTATTTTTAATAATAAAGCGGATATGTTTGCGAAGAATTTCTGCAGGGATGATATTCCGGAGAGTATGGAGTTAGGAGATGGGCCAACTTAGATCATTTCGGATGAGGACCATGACTGTTTCGGAAAGCTCACCAACCAATTCACCTCGGAGGGTAGTCTCATATTTTACCGAATATTTCGGTAGTATATTTTCAAGAACAAAAGTTTTGTTTTGGAAATGATTATTTTCTCATACATGGCTTAAGCCCAGTGTGGTGGTCGGTGAGGACTCGTGACATGGGGATGACATGTAGACATTCAAGTAGGATCACGTATTTACTTGAGTGTGTGTTTGATTTGGAGCATTGCACTGCACTTAGGTGGTGAGTAGCCGCCAGGAAAATTCTCCTATCTTGACCCCAGCTCACTGGTCGTGGGACCCTTTATTTCAGGTCTGAAGATGGCTCGAGGAGGCGTCTCATTTTGAGGTTGATTTTGAAGAAGCTAGGTTTATTGGCTTGATGGTTTGGACATAACATGTATTAGAATTGTAGATTTTTAATATATGTTTTGTATAAAACAAAGTGTTATCAAGTATTGGTATTGGAATAATTGAAGAATAGTTATGATAATTGATCTTATGAGTGGTTTATGAGCGAGGCAATTTTACTCATGTTGGGATTATATTGCATAAATTGGTACGCAGGACGGGTTTCATGCAGGTATTTTAATTGGCCCATTACAAAGGAGACTACGCAGATTTTCTAAAAGTGGGCGTCGGGTAACTTGGGCCTCCAGCTTGTATTCGCGAGGTTGTGGTGGTCAGCGGACCCGGGATTGGGGGCGTCTGGTCGGCGGTGATGAGTTGGGAGAGACCGAAGTCAGTCTTCGAGATACGTAGTTTCTTGGGATTGGCTGGGTATTACAGGAGATTCATTGAGGATTTCTCCAGATTGGCAGCACCTATGACTAGGTTGACCCGGAAGGAGGTCAAGTTTGAGTGGGATGACCGATGCCAGGAGGCATTCCAGGAGTTGAAGAAGAGACTTACTTCAGCTCCCATCTTGATAGTTCCAGACAGGGGACAGGGGTACACAGTGTATTGTGATGCCTCGAGGACAGGATTGGGATGTGTTTTGATGCAGTCCGGGAGGGTAGTAGCTTATGGTTCTCGTCAGTTGAAGAATCATGAGCAGAATTACCCCACACATGACATGGAGTTGGCGGCCGTAGTCTTCGCCTTGAAGATCTGGCGCCACTATATGGTGGTGAGAGTTCGGGGTACTTTCGGACCATAAAAGTCGAAGTACATTTCAACGGCCAGACCTTAACATGAGGGCGGCGCGGATGGAAGGAGTTCACAGAGGATTATGACTTCACTTTGCGCCACCCTGGTAGGAAGGCCGTGTGGTAGCTGATGCACTAAATTCGGAGTCACGGGCCTTGGCTAGTATGGCTTCAGGGGTGGCGGATGCTGAGAATTGTGAGTCGGTTTAGACTCTGATCTATGACGGTCGAGGTACTTTAGGGAGTTTAGTGGCTACCGTCTGCGATGAATAGAGTGATTGAGTCCGTGGCAGGGCCAGAGATAGTGTCCATCGGGGAATGATGCAGGCGAATGCGGGTGGCGAGATTTGGAGGCCAGTTCACGCAAATGGTAGTCTTGATATAGGGACGGATAGTGGTTCTGATTGGCCGATTTGAAGAGGAGATTCTTAGGGAGTTTCAACGCTCTCGATTTACCGTACATCAGTGTACGAGATGTACGGGATCTTCGTCGCCCGATATTATTGAGTGGGATGAAGAGACACGTGGGGACTTTGTTGACGATGTCTCACATGTCCCGGCGGTAAAGTGAGCATCGAAGCCAAGCCAGAGGCTGCCGACCATTGGAGGTGGCGGTGGAGTGGGAGCAACGTCTACGATGGACTTTGTGACCCACTTGCCGGACGCGGCGAGCGCATGGCCCGCGGTATGGGTGATAGTGGACCGACTCACGAAATCGGCACATTTCTAGCCGTGCGGATGACCTTCGCCTTGGAGAGATTACTGCGGTTAGCCATTGCCGTGAGATAGTTAGGCTACATGGAGTGCCGTATCTATAGTGTCGGATGAGACCCGAGATTTGGCGCACTTTGGAAAGTTTTCCAAAGGCTATGGGTACCACGGTTGGCGATGAGTCTGTTCCACCCTCGAGCGGATGGTGATGCGAGAGGACTATACGGTATTAGAGGACATGTTGCGAACATGAGTCACAGATCATAAGGGTGGCCCGGGAGGAGCATTTGCCCATAGTGAGGTCGCTACGATAACGGTTGCCGAGGCGGGCATGCGGATGGCGCGATGCGGGAGCCTTATATGGGAGCGTGTAGATCAGATTATGTTGGACCGAGGTGGGAGAGAGCTGCATCGCGGGTCACGGTTGATTAGAACACCTACGGGAAAGTAAGCTTGATCTGACGGCGTCTTCTCACGGCTCGGGCCGACGGAAGAGCTATCACGGTGTACGGCGCCGACCTTTGGAAGTTCGAGGTTGGGGCTGGCGTCTTCTTGAAGGTGATGCACAGGGGAGTGGTCGGGTTACGTGACGTGGGAAGCTATCAGAGATTCATTGGGCCCTTTGAGATGTGAGAGGGTGAGCCTTTATTGCGTACGGTTAGCGTTACCGCCCGGCTGTCGGTGTCATGAGGTGTTTCACGTCTCCATGCTCGAGTGCACCAGATGACCCGTGTGGTGGATTGGGGACGGATAGAGTTGACACGGATGGGACCTTCGAGGAGGGACGGTGCGCGTGTTGTGCGTGTTCGGGTTTTGCGGCCTTAAAACCGTGAGACAAATGAAGGTACTATGGAACACTATGAGTGGAGGAGTTCGCGTGGGGCGTGACTGACACGTCACGGGCCACCTATCCTGTGTTTAGGGATGAAGTCGCGTGGTTAGTTGTTTAACAATTAAATAACTGGTTGTACATGGTACATTACTCGTTGCATATGCATGTAGTGTTTATAGTGTCTTGAATTTGGAATGAAATTCCTTTTAAGAGGAGAATGTAAGACGAAATTCGATTTACGGGAATAAGGGCAAAATCGTAATTTTAATTACAAAATTGTAATTACGATTAAAAATCGTAGCTTAATTCTCTAGACCTCGGATGATGAAAGCGGTTACTTGGATTGGAATCGTCTCATGAAATCTAGTTGCTTACGTAAAAATTTAGTAATTTTAAAGGCAGTCGGTGTCGTACGTTTCGAACATCGCGTTTAGTGCAAATCATCGGTTTTGATGTGACCAAAGCCACATATAACATGTACTCATGTTACCGCTAAGTGGTATGAGTAGATAAATGATGAAAATGAATGTAGGAATTGATCATAGAATATCAAAGCGGTAAAGAGGGACATACATGTCATTTAGAGATTTGATTTTTAAGTCATAAAAGACAAAAGAGTAAATAGTCTTTCATCTCCCTCCCTAAGACAAGCCAAAACGTGAGAAGCCATTATTTTCGGTCCAGTAGCTGCTTCGTTGAGAGAGTTTTAGAGAGAGAGAGCGCTTCTCTCTAAGTTTGCCTGCAAATCCGGCCGGGTTGGCGGACTTCGAGGTGAAGGAAAGCGATCTGGCGGAACGGGCTGCGCGTGGACTCGGTTTTTAGTGAGTTTCTTCAAACTCCTCGGTGGGATTTTCTCCCTACTTTGGGTTTATTCCCATTTTAGTGTTTTTTCGAATGTTTGAGTCGATTTAGGCCATTAAGGGCGGTTGGATCGGTCTGAAACATGGGGCCAAATTATCTAATTTTAAAACCAAATGGACGACCAGTAGCTACTCACGGTACGTGGGTATAAAAATGTTGATTTGTGGTTTGAATTGTGTGTTGAATGGATTTGAGGCCGGGAATGGCCATGAGATGCTGAGTTTATATATGAGCCAGATAAGTATTTGAGAACTAGAGCACGAGAAAACCTAGGGTTTTTCTTGTTCCTAGGAAAGGTGCCCCGAAAAATGTATTTTTGGGGAAAATAAGGTTGATTAAGTAATTGAATCGAATTGCTTGTGTTTGGACATTAGCCAGAGTATGAGCTAATTTTGGTGTTTGAAATGATAATTTCATAACATTTTGTGTGATTAATTTTAATTATGTAAATATATTCATGTTTATATATTTGCATGTGGTTTAAGAAGCGTATTGGAGCGGCTTATGCATTCCATGCGCAGGAGCATCCTAGGACCATAGGGTTAGTGCATGAGACAAGTCTAGAAAATGGTTCGGAGGGTTGATAATAATGTAAAAATGGTGGAGGTAGTCTAAGCCCAAATAATATATCAACGTCGGGCGGCCCGATTGATATATATTCATCGGAGGGTAGTCCGCATTACAATTTATATATATCAATCGTGTGAGGACGGCCCAATTGATATATATCTACATCGGAGGGTTGTCCACTAATAAAAATATTGAATTCTCATACAAGGCTTGGCGAGTGTGAGAGAGTCGGTGAGACTCGGGATCGAGTTGGTCATGTGGGCCCATTCAAGTAGGATCATGCATTTAGCAGTGTTTGTTTAAATTGGAACACATTGCACTTAGGTGGTGAGTAGCCAGCAGGAGGCGATTTTTCCTGCGAGCTTTAGCTCACTTGATCGATAAGGACCCCCTTATTTCACAGTCAGGGGCGTGCGGGGGCGACTCATCCCAGGAGTGAGTTTTGAAGAATTTGGATGTGGTTTTGATGGTTTTCCATATGTATTAGAACTCTACATTTTGATATATGTTGTATAGAGAGCCATTTCTTACTCTTAGAACTATGGGACATGGTTGATATGGTTGATGGATATTGTTTATGAGCCCAAGTGGCCGTTTTTATCTATGTTGTTGATATCCTTGGGATTATGTTGGGCTGCTTGGGACGGGTTTACTCCTGAGTTACGTATTTGGGTGAAGCTCCTGTCTGAAAGGAGACTGGAATTTTCTAAAGTGGCGTCGGGTTAGGCGTCGGGTAACGAGACACTCCGCCATTCCGCGAGGTTGTGGTGGTCAGCGGACCCCCCCGGAGTTTTGGGGCGTCAGGACCATTCGCCCGAGGCAGATAAAACCTGCTCTGAGAGCGATAGATTTTGCAAACAAATTTCGATGAAATCCAAAGATAAAACCACCGATTCTGAGTTCATAGGAAGCCTTAACTATGTGGCGAGTTTTTACCCAAATCTTAGGATTTTTAATCAACTTTATTTCAAAGGTTAAAGAAAAATCCTTTACCTTGGTCTGAGGAACATACCCAGGTAGTCAAAGCAGTCAAAAATCCGGAGTTAAGGAACTTCCCTTGCTTGGGTATCCTTCGCGAAGCCTTTCACATTATAGAGGCAGAATGCCTCCAATATAGGATATGGTGGGATTTTTAAAACAAGATTTTCAAACAAAATTTCAATTGTTAGATTTCACTCACGGTGTTTGGGTGGTCCACAGTGGAATTATTCAACAGTTAAAAGAAATTTTAGCCATTGTTTTATGCATTCAAAATTTCAAAGTGATGTTTTCAGCAATTTCTTTTAAGGTTGATTGCAAAAGCGCGAGGAAATATTGCAAAAGATGTTCAAAACTTAGTTTCAAAGCGATTTTTGCCGGATAACAACTATTTTATCTTTTGATTTTGAAATTAGATTTATCAAGGATCTTCAAATGTTTTACGCGATTTCCTTTCCGCGGGGGAATTTTACGAGGAAAATGAGCAAGCAAAAAACGAGATCGATCAAACCCACTTCCAAAAGCCTCTTATGCAATGAAAAGGCCTCAAACTTCAAATCGTTTGAAGTTTGGGAAAACATAACCCTTCTTTTCAAACACCGACTCCAAATTTGCATACCAAACAAAAGAACAAAATTGTTACTTCAAATTTTAGAACGATCATGCTCCGGTTCAGGGTGAATTGAGTCGAAAAGATTTTCAAAATGAAAGTATTTCATTTCAACGAAAATACTAAAAGCTTAGTAAATTCTACAAATTCATACTCGTGAATCTGATCTGTTCAAATATCTCTCATGTCATGAACCACAGGGTAATGACTGCTTACTCAAAATGCAAAATTTTGAAAGTCATTAATGAAAAGATTGAGGTCGAATATTTTTACCCTGAAGACTTCCGAACATTTTGATCCTCAAACTTTGATTTTATGACTAAAATGCTTGGTACCATACTTTACGTATCGGGCCAAAAACTCATTCTTGGTTTTTAACTGGGATGAAAAAGTTCAAAAACTTTTTCCAAATTGGTTTCGAATAGTGGCTTCTTGTAGGAGCTAATCGAATATTTTACACGTCACGAAATCACGAGTTTTGATTATTTCAAATCAAACTGTGAAAGCTTTTTCCCTCCTGGAAATAGCTATTCACTTTTCTTTTGTTCTCCATTGAGAATCCCTTGGATTCTTTGTTGGGATTTGTGTACCCATCAATCCCATCCAAGCCCATTCCCTAAGTTTTGGCTAGAATTTTAAAAATCAAATAGTGGTAGCTTTCAAAATCTCACAGCCCAAGCTTTGTCTTTGTGTTGAAAAAATGAATGAAAACCCAGCTTGATTTGAAAAAGCCCTCACCTTCAAAGGCCAAGGTACTGTTTGGTCCCAACCTTTACTTGACCCAATAACAAAGAAACTCATTTCTAAATACGACTTCTGAGGCTATCTCAAACAAATCAGCGACAGCGAGGCGCTTTCAAAACTTCGTGACTTCCGGACTGGAGGCGAGGATGACCGCGACAAGCGGCCGACCTTCTTCCGGCAAAATGAAGACATGTGCTCACGGCCTCCCTTCACTCCCTTGAGTAAGGATGATGGGAGGATATCAACATCTTTAAACCTTTGCCTCGAAAATGTACAGGCTCAAGAAATTCAATCAGTGCGGATGCTTTCTTCGGCCCGATTTAATGAAGAATGGAAAATGCGGACCCACAAGTGGTGTGATAGCATCTTAGATCATTTCAGCGTTGAGCTGTCCCCACTTTCAAAAGCAAAAGCTCCACTTGCGAAAACAAAATTAGCGACACAAGCGGGTGACTCTTAGCGAGACGGGTGACTCTTGAAAAAGTATGTGACCCTTCAAAAGTCACATGTGATCCCACTTTGTGTGGACGTCAAGTTTTATTTCAAATCCAAAAATTTCCTATAAGGAGGGTTGTCTCCTTACTGGCTAGGCAGGCTAAGTTTAGAGAGATAAGGAAGTTAGAGAAAGCTGAGAGCCTTGTATCGACTTTGCTTACTAAGCTTTCTGATCAGCTTGCATCGAAAGTTTGTAAGTTTTCAAAGTTCGATAAATTTCAATTCAAATTTCCATCTTTGTTCTTTATTTGATTCAAAATTGCATCTTGTTGCATGTTTGTTCAAATATATTCAACTTCAAATAGTATATCGTTTGAAACCTCAAACCTCCCGAACCCGGCTAGTGGTGTTTAAACGAGAGCAGTTGTTACAAGCCTTGTAGGTACTTTTGAAGAAATCAAATTTACGTACTGCACTCAAAATTTTAATATTTACTGTTCAAAAATATATATGTTCAAATTGTTTAAGGTCCTGTAGAGAATTGGTATCAGAGCCAAGTTCTGGCAAAATTTTTGATTAATTTTGTATTTGTATTCTTTCAAAATAATTGTGATTCCCACAGTTAGTGTTGGTCAGCCCAGGGTGTATCGGATTGGTCGGTAGTAAAATACATTGTGTGGTAGGTGGTCCCGGTGGTGGTCCTCGTGTTGAATCCAATTCTTTGTAGAAAAGGATAGAAATGTCAAATTTCATCAAAAAATTTGTAGGTACTAGTTCAAATACTAGTTCATCGGGATAGATGAACAATTAAGACAAATACGAAAACACGCAACAATTTGAAAACAAACTTTACATTTTATATAGAAGGTAGAACAGTATATCAAAAATTGGGAAATGCCAAAACAAATATTAAAGAACTATACAAATAAGACTTTTGAATTCAAAAAAGATTATAGAATCAAAATCTCTGAAAATACTCATTCGATAGAGTTAAGAGGCGAAACTATTGAACCTAGATCTTAAGGATCTAGGAACAAATTCAAGAAAAATTCAAATTCTACATATAGGAGCTATCCAGGTATGACCAAACCCTTAACCGAGGTTAGGGTTAGACAAACCTATATGTATATGCAACGTGCAAGACATAGCAAATTCAGTTACTTTTAGGATTAATGGAAACAAATACATCGTTTGGACCGGTGTATTTCTTTGTTATCCAAATCTAGAGTTGGGCGCTATGAATGATAAGAGCATTCATAAGGCCTTAACTCTAAACATTTAAACTCAAAATTATGACATGGATCCTAGGTCGAAATATATAGTATGGGGTATCTTCTGAGTAATGACCTCGGTAGTTAATCTAAATTGCCTTTTGTCCTCGCAAAAAGATCAAACATTAATTTGGCAAACAAATGAAAAATTCAATAGTCATAATTCCAAAACCTATTCCATAGAGGAATGCCCAACACAATCCCTACGAATGGAATTTCAAACAACTCTTAGCTCCCGAAACCGATTGAGCAACCAAAACTCTTATCCATAATAGAAGATAGACGAGAAATGTTAATTAATTTTAGACGAAAAACTTAACAAGATCATATTCTGCAAGGTCTTCCTAATTCTTATTTAGAAGTGAACTCCTTCGGAAAGATCAAATGTTGATCAAACTTAAATCTAGAAGAAGTAGTATTCATCTACTATTCCGGATTTTAAAATATACAGAGCGAGCAAACATTCAAAACTCTCGAGATAGGTCTCCAACATTTTCTCAAGTGATGTCACCAAATGATGAGCCCTCTCGGCTCAACATGATGACGGCCGAGAAAATGTCAATTTGAAATAGACAAAGAATACTTGAAAAGCAAAATCACGAAGAACATAAAGAAAAAGCAAATGGTTTTTCTGAAATTATCTCGAAAACGAGAAATTTAGAGAACAATGGTATCAAACTATGGAAACAATGGAAATGAATATTCAATATTTCACATTGTGAGCCCAATCCGGGGTGTCGTTGACCCAGTCGGCAGCGAGGAAATCACGTGTCTCACATCGTGAGACGCGTGCAGCGTAATGTAAACCCGGCAGATTGGGCCGTATATCCATTCGACACAATTATATATTTTATACAAAAATGATTTATTTACAATTGTGTTTAATTACAATTATCTGAAAAATGGGTTTCTTGCCCAGAATTTTTATAAAGAACAAAGTACAAGATAAGGCCATCTTGGCCGTTTCTTACTTTGTAAGGCCCAGGGCGTTATCCTAGCGCGTCTTCGGTACCTAAAAATAGTCCCACGGCGGGGGTAGGCAAAACCCGGTAGTGGAATTTCCCCTCGCAGTTACTCCCCACCTAAGTGCAATGCAATGGCACACAAACATATTACACATGCTAATATATCACTCATGCATATATTAACATAATTTAATCCATACATCATGTTATTCAGTTTATAATAATAACATAAACTTAGCTCACATGGGCTAAGACACTATCAATGGTTCGTCTTGGGCGCGCCCACAGCATCACACAAACATGTTATTTTTCTCATGGTAATAACATGACACCATAAATCAAGCAAAACACCCAAACAGTCGTGGACTGTCCCGAAACACTCTGAGGTTCTTTCGGTCCAAAGCTTTTGGGCGAAACCACGGCTCCATCCAGGCCTCAGCAAATCCCCATCCATTACACAACCCTTAAGTAAAGAAGTAAAGCAAGTGGGGAGAAAAACCCTACCTTTTCGGAGTTGTCGAAACTCGAGCTGAGTAACCACGTGTAGTCCTTGTCATGGGGAGCAACTTTGCTCCTTGTCTCGTCGGAAGCCAACGGTCCGATAGCCGGGAATTTTAGAGAGAAGGTGGAGCCTCTCTCTGCAAGCTCCCTACTCTTCACTCTCCTTTCTCGGTTGGTCTCTCCCTCCCAAAGCGATTTGGAAGACTTGGTCAAGGGAAAGTCCTCTCATTTGCCACATGTCCATTTCTCATTGGACACACCTTGGATTACCCCCTTATCCTTATCAATCTACCTTGAGATATCCCTACAATGGCATCATGCCATGTGTCACAAGTGAGCCGCCTGACCTCAAGTTTAGTTGCATACACTTTGGACCGTGGGCGCCTCGTATTGCCTCCCAAAGCGTGCCAAGTGTCATGCATCCTCCGTGCCTCGAAAAGCGTGAAATTCCGTGTCTCGAGTGACGAAATCGACGTGGCATTAGATTTCGCGAGGCGATTCCAACGGTGGTGCGTTCGTCATCCGAGATCTAGAAAAATTCCGGATTTTCAGCGAGTACCATTTTATCATTCCTTAGAAAACATGGATTCAGGTCCTCACACACATATTTTGATATTTAATAAACTAACAATCAAATAAAATATCCTTTTCTCAAATAAATATGTTCCAAAAAGAATGAAGTCAAATACTACTTAGAAGAAGATAGTATCAACCCATCCCTTTGGAAGAAATAAAAATAAAGGCTCAAGGTGAAATAGCCTCTGCCTTTTAAACAAATTGATTCAAAAGAAGATGAAAACGAGAATGACAAAGCGAAAGATATAAAGGCATTCGGCAGCAAAATAATTTTACAAATCAAATTCTGAACACTTTCTACTCGATTAAATAGAATTGAAAGTAAATACTTTACAAAATTATAATCTACAGAAAAGGAAGAAAAAGAAGAAAAACAAGAAAGTCTTATATTCAAACCAATAAAAGCCCCTTAGAATTAGGAGGTAATAAAAGTAATGATGAATTAGTAAGACTTTTAACACAAAAATTAGCAGGAATAGAAATAAAAGATCCCTCTTGTTCAAAAACCCAAGTAAACTTCTTAAGTGGATCAGAAGCAAATTCTATTGTTTCAGAAAAACTTATTGAAGATATTACTGAACAAGAAGAACAATAAACAAGTTAAAAACTTGGCATCCAAGAATCGAAAAGAAACTTTTTATCAAAGGCACACTCCTCGATTTACAATTTGAGGAAAAACAGCAAAACAAAATAGTTATAATAGCAATGACATCTATTCTTGGAATATAGATGCTCTTTCTGAACATGAAATCTTCATTGTGCTTCGTCAAATGCAAATGGCAGCTACTGCTTATTTGCAAACAGATGATGATTGGAATGTTGTCCAATTAGTCTGACGGAGTTTCAATAGCACATTAAAACTTCAATTGGGAAAACTACCTAAGTGAAAAGAAAGATTTCATATTTTAAAAGTACAAATGAGGAAGGGAGAGCAAAACTCAATGTGATTGGTTTATGCTACTCAACCATAAACACTTCATAAGGTGATCAAGCATTTATGGAGAAAGAACTTACGAAATTCTACAAAACTTAAGATGTAGAACTAAGTGACCTTAAATGGTATTATGATGTGTTCTTAGCAGCCTTGATGGTAGGCGAGTGCTAGAGCTTCTTCTTTGGAAGGAAAGATTCCTTTATGGTCTTCCTAAGGCTTTCAGCGAGTTCAAAGCCCTTAGAGAAAAACATGGAGGAACAATCCAATTTGACTCCCTTACTTATGGAGATCTCATAAGTACAGTCAAAGAGAAGGTTTTAAGTTATTCTCAGCAAGCTCAATATCAAATTAAAAGACCTAAAAGCTTCTAAAAGATTTAGGTTCTTTTGTGCTCAATATGGCATTTCGTGCAATTCCTAAATCAAATTTCCAAAAATCAAAACCTTAAACAAAAATTCCAATAATTTTCATATAGATTTAGAAGTAACAATGTTATAAATTAAAGTACGTTTAATTGTTAGTGTTGTTAATTTTTAGTTTGTAACACATTTACGTTTTAATTTTATTCACTTTCAAATATTACTTTTAAAATTGAATACTAAAATGATTAATAATATTTTTTTTGTTAAATAGTTAAGGTTTTTTTATTACTTACCTTTAAAAAGTTTAACTTGTGGAGTTTTATTTCTATTTTTTTTTAAATTTTAGGTTTATAAAATTAAAATATAAAAGTATAAAAAATAAGATTAAAATATGAAAATTATTAATATTATAAATAAATTTTATTATGAATAAGAAAAAAAATATTGTTTTATATTTATTAAATTACTTATTAATATAGGTAAATGTATTGATATATATCAAAAGTTGATTTAATTTATTCAGTTATTACAAAAAAAAATCCAAAAAAATTTGAACACTAATTGGAAAAGAAAAAATGAAGCAAGTTCGTTGAGGGTAGAAAAATAGGGAAGAGTGGCATTTGTGGAATGGGAGATGGCAAGTGGGAGTGTTGGATGGGAGATGAACATTTTGTCTTTTCAAAAAATGTATTAATGGCTTAATTTTAATGGTCTATCAAATAAAGTTCATCTAACCTTCAAAACATAATTTCTCATCATTTTTGAAATTATTGGACATATATAATTTATTTTGAAAAATAAAATTATTAAAATAGGTTAAAAATAAAAATAATATCAAAATTAGTACATAAATAATAATACCGTAGCTATTTAATATAATATTGAATATTTTTTTTATCTTAATGTTGTAATTATTTATTATAGTATTAAAAATATTTTGAAATTTTTTAAAATTAATGTCATAATCAATGACTATGATTACGGTATTGGCTTAAATTTTTTTTTAAAATAGATGATAATTTTTTTTTTTTTTTTGAAAAGAATAGATGATAAATTTTTGTATATTAGTTTAAATGTTATTTTCAATTTCAACTTATTTTTGATAAAATTTTTAAATAACCTAAATATCTGCGAACTCCAATTTTAAAGTGGGAAAGCAGATATACAAATGTGATGTTACAGGTAGGCGGGGTTGCAGTACGTCCCTCTCGCCCGGTGTGAATAAAAAATGAGAGCTAATAATATACGTCATGTCAAAGATGGACATTAGCCAATGCCAGAATGACACGTGGAATAGAACAGTTCAATCAAAAGACGCTACTTGTGACCTTACAGAGCACACTCTTGTCTACAACACAATCATGCTTCCATTAGTTACATCTTACAAGGCCATGTCACGTGATCTCTCACATGGCCGATTCCATCTACATCTTTGCATTATTCCTTTTCTTCCTCCAATGTCTTCTTGCCATCTGTAATTCCTTTTTAGCTTTTAAGGAACATTTTTGTTTTAATTCCTAACCCGCTGTTGGATTGTTTTGTTTTGTTTTGTCTAGGATGTTTCCTTATGATTCGATTCAACTCCACTAGTTTTGTTTTTGGGGATTAGATTCAATTCAAATATGATTAATGGAAGTTTATGTTTGGGGGTGGAATTCTTAATTAAAAAAAAAACGACACCATAAACTCCGAAGAAGTAAAAATCCCATTAGAAACTTTAATTTCGTTTTAATATTTTTAAATATGTTTTAGAAATAATTTTTACATAAAGTGTCTTATTTTGTATATATATTTATAGAATTAAATTTTAAAATTTTAAAATATATGTTGAAATAATTTAAAAGTTTTTGTAGATTAAAAAATAAATAAAATTTTGGTTATCAAATATATCTTTATTTTCTTGTTGGAAAAAGGAAACAAAAAAGTTATCTTAAAGCGGTTTCCACCTACCCATACATTTTATCCAAATTTAAGTTCAATTTTACAATAAATTGTTGGACTTATGTTTTAAAAAAGCACTATGATCAGACATTGAAGAGCCAAAATTAATCATGGACCATTAGATCCCAGACTAGTTAATTAGTGATATAGTCTATTAATAATTATTTAAAGATAAGAAACCAATAATAAAACAAGAGAGTTTGGATTACTTAATATGCAAGAAAAAAACCTTATTCTAAAAAGAAATCTATCGATCTAACATGGCGGGATAGAGATTGCTATAGGCCTATTAGCCTCCTTACTTTCGATAGTTTCTTGAGATAGAGATTGCTACTTAGCCTATTTGTCTCCCTTACTCTCTAATGGATTTCTAATTATAAAAAAAAAAAAATAGAATACAATATAGGTGGCTTGGTGTCGCCTGATTGGTTGCTTGTTTGACAAGTAACCCTAAAAGGTTAATTTTGAGTATATAAATAGACCCCTTTCCTTAGGACCTTGATATATTCTCCATATGGGTCTTTACACACATACGTGTGTGTTCTCTCCTTTAGTCTCTGGCAATTAGGCGCGCCTACACCTAGATTTGTCGCAATTAGAATAGCTTGAAAGGTTCCGCGCCAAGAGGTTAGTGGCCTAAGCGATGACATTAGTGTATCACATATCTTATCGATCATGATCGGACTTCATTGTAGTGATTGACAATTGGTATCGAGCACGGATTGAATCAATCTTATTAATTAGCCAGAATCGATATATTTTTACATGTATATTTGATCTAATTAGATATATGACGCCTAGGTTTTATGTTTCATGTTATTTATATTTTGTATGAATGAATGTTTTTATTTTGGCCTTAATCCATGGTAGAAATTTGATTGTATTTTTTTTTATGTAACTGGAGGCTAATCATAGATTAGGTATTCCTCGATGATTTATTGTTATTTATTGGATAATTCTATGTAAATTCGGATTATTGGATAATTATATAATAAGTATCCAAAGTGGAATAAGCGCATGTTATTGTTCATTGTTTCGGTGTGGTCGAAGCCTCGGTTTGGCATGCCAACACCATAATCATGTGGGGACACAAGGAGGTCGTGGGAGGAAGAGGTCATTGGAAGACCCGACACGTGCCACACGTGTCGCATCGCCCGGTTGAGACTAGGACTCAGCGCTTGGCTTCCAAGGGTGCATAGGGACGCGTCTTTAGCTTAGTTGGAATCAAATTTGGCCAGCTAATCCCTTTCTTCGTGATCTACCTCCTTATAAAATTTGTGTCCAAGATGCATGCGTTGAATGGCGATGATTTTGGTTTTTGGCTGAGCGTTGCTTAGGGTGTGTAGTCTCGGATTTGGTGAATTTGACCGGTATGTTGTAAGTGTTGTTATCCCTACATAAAATTTCATGATGATTCGAAGCTTTGTGCGGTGGCCCGGCAAGCGATTTTGCTTTTTGATTTTTTGGCGTGCGCGTGGGGGCTTAGACAGCGTCCAATTTGGACAAATGTTGGCTAGTTGGTTCCTCATGTGGTGATATACCTTCCCGCATAATATCGTGATGATCAAAGTTGTGTCGTTGATTTGTCCCGCGATTTTGGTGTAACTATAGGGAGACTAGTTAAGAGTTTTGTGTTTTTGGGCTTAAAAACCACAGAAATCAATTCTAACTTAATCCCACAATTAAAGAATTTCAAGACACGATGGAAAGATGGATTACGAGGCTAGATATCAGAGTTGATTCTTGTATTGGGCTTGTTATTTTTTCTTCTTCTAGAAACCATGGATTAAGGACCCATTATTTTATTCTTTGCCTAATTGTTTTATATAGATATAACATATGATGTATGCTTGCCATGCTACTTAGAATAGGTAGTGCCATATAATTTCATCATGTGATATATACATATGCATAATGATATTTGTTTTGTCTAGATAATATTATTATGAGTATTTAGTTAATTAATGTAAAATATTGAATGAGTGAAGGTTAAAATTAATTTGAGAATTTGAAACCTACGAGACTCCGATAAGGGTCCAATAATAAATGACTTATGTCGAATTTTATGGGATTGGAACTAAAAATAATTTCAAAAATTTTAATAAGATTGTACAACCCAGTAATCGATAATACTAAGAAAGATAATTTGAAATTAAATTAATGGTTATCACATTCAATTTTAGTAACATTAATGTCTAGATAATATTATTATAGAAAACCATGATAAATTAATGTAAAATATTGAATGAGTGAATGTTAAAATTAATTTAATTAATTTGAAACCTACGAGCTCCATTAAAGGTCCAATAATAAAATGGTTATGTGATGCCCTAATGGATAAACATGACCGGATTTTATTGGATTATATCTAACATAATTTCAATTTTTAATGAGGTTTTATGACTAGCAATGGAAGTAACATGAATATTAAAGATAAATTTGAAATTAAATTAATGGATTGTGTTTTAATTCTAGTAACATTAATCATTTCTACGAGACTGATTAGTGTTATTGAAAGTCTAAAGTTTATTTATATATAGATATATACATATTTATATATATAGATAACTATATATAGATTTATATATATAGATATATACATATTTATATATATAGATAGCTATATATATATATATATATATATATATATACATATCTATATATATAGATGTATATAGATATATCTATATAGAGCTATATCTATATACATATCTATATATATATAGATATATATAAAATCTATAGATCTATATATATAGATGTATATACATATCTATATATATAGATATCTATATATAGATTTATATATCTATAAATTTATAGATATATAAATCTATATATAGATATATATATATATATATATATATATATATATATATATATATATATATATATATATATATATATAGTTATCTATATATATAAATATGTATATATCTATATAGATTTATATATATCTAGATATATACATATTATATATATAGATATTCTATATATATATATATATACATATCTATATATAGATATATAAATCTATATATCTATATATATATATAGGCTATAGATATCTACATATCTATACATATCTATATATATATATATACATTTCTATATATATATATAAATCTATATATAAATATCTATATAGATATATCTATATACATCTATATATATAGATATATCTATATACATCTATATATATGGAATTTATATATATAGATATCTATATATAGATTTCTATATATAGATATACATATTTATATATCTATAGATATATGTATATACATATCTATATATATATAGATGTATATAGATATATCTATATAGATATTTATATATAGATTTATATATATTTATCTATATATATAAAGATGTATATAGATATATCTATATACATCTATATATATATATATATATATATATATATATATATATATATATATATATATGTATACATCTATATAGAGAAACATATCTATATACATCTATATATTAAGATATGTATATACATCTATATATATAAGATATGTATATATAGATATACATATTTATATATATAGATAACTATATAGATTTATATATATATATATATATATATATAGTTATCTATATATAATTATGTATATATCTATATATATAAATCTATATATAGATATCTATGTATATAGATTTATATATATTTTATATATATATATATATATATATATATATATATATATATATATATATATATATATATATATATATATATATATATATAATTATCTATATATAGATTTATATATATTTATATATATATATATATCTATATATAGATTTATATATCTATATATATAGATATATATATATATGTATATATATATATATACTGCTATATATATATATATATATATATATATATATATATTGTAAGACAGAAATTCCAATTTACGCAATAAGTGTAAAAAGCGTAATTTGATTACAAAATTGTAATTACGGTTAAAAATCCATAATTAATTCTCTAGATCTTGGATGTGAAAGCAGTTGTACGTTGGAATGGAATCTCGAGAAATCTAGTTAGCACGTAAAATTTACGCAATTTCTTTGAGACGGTCGGAGTCGACCGCGTTTTTTGAGCATCACGAGTTTGAGTCTTAGTAAATGCGGAGTTTTCACGATGCGACGAAAACTATAATAGTAAGTACTCATGTACCATAAGTGGTATGAGTATAGAAATGATGAAAATTGACGGCCGAGGTAGTGCCGAATATCAAATCTGGTAAAAGAAGGACATAACGGTCATTTTTGGAAAAGTTTTTAAGTCACTAGGAGACAAAAAACTGCTACAGTGCTTCTTCTCCAATAAGAAAGGTAGTAGCTTGTGAGAAACCAGATTTTTGGTCCAGAAGCCATTTTTTGAGAGAGAAACTTCTCCCAAAAATACGCGAGCTATCAGGCGGATTAGCGGACACCCGGACGAAGGAAAACGTTCTGCGCGAGGAGGCGAGGCTCTGGCGTGGACCGGGTTTGCGAGTTTTGACAACTCCAGAGGGTAGGATTTTCTCCCTACTTGCGTTTATTCCCATTTTTAGAGGTTTTGATGTTTCGGTTAGTTTAAGGCCGTGAGGGCCGTTGATCGATCGAAACTTGGGACGGGTGATAGAATTTTTTGAGATTTGTGGAGATGGCCGTGGCCTTGAGAATTTTAGGGGCGGTTTGGGTCTTAATTCTAAATTTTGCTTTAAATCATGTGCTTGATGTGAATAAATACGGAAATGGGTTGTTGATGGTCCCGAAACATGGGGCCAAATTATGAAGATTTTTAATTTGTCAGGTAGCCGATCCGAGAAGCTGTTAATGGCGATTGTGTGGAATTTATGGAATAAATTCTATGTTGGTATGTATGAGACCGGGAATAGCTATGGAAATCGGTTTCAAAAATTGGAACCGATGTAGGATGGGTGGTCTGCTCGTGGACAGCCCACTTCCCTGTTTAAGGGGCGGAATTGGGGTGTTTGTGATAATTTATTGAATAAATTATGCTTTGGTGATTAGGAGACCGGAATTGGGAATGGAAATCGGTTCCATCAAGGAGGAACCGATGTAGGAAGGTAATGGGCTGCCGTGGACAACCCACTTGCTACATTTGGGATTTGTAAAAGCTAGTCAGGGTTGTCAATGAAATGGATAGGAATTGTCCATGTGTTGTGTACTTGAAATTGTATGAAACGAATGAGCGATATGTGTGGAACTAGATAGGTTAAGACATTATTTTAATGTGTTAGTTCAATGACACAATTACATGGAAATTAAGTGTGTTATAAGCCATTGGAAATGATTATGAGTTGCTTTCGAGTGAGCTACGTTGGGTGATAGTGATGTGTTAAATTACATGAGTGTAATTGTAGTTGATTAATATGCATATTGTCATATTGTGTAAATGGTTTGAAAATAGCATAATGCATTTTCATATGCCTTTAGGTAACCTAGAGTTAGGTGTGAGTGCATGTGAGTATTTTATAAAAGGCGGATATGGTTGCGAAAGAGATTTCAAGGATGATATTCGGAGAGTGGGTTGGGAGATGGGCCGGCGGATCACTTCGGATGAGGACCATGGCTGTTTCGGGAGCTCACCAGCCAATTCACCTCGGAGGGTAGTCCATATTTTCGCAAGATATTTGTTGGTATATTTTCGAGACAAAGTTTGTTTTGAAATGAATTATTTTAAATCGTAGCTTGAGCGAGTGTGTGGGTGGAGTCGTGGACTCGTGACATGGGGTGATCATGTAGGCGTTAATTAGGATCACGTATTTACTTGAGTGTGTGTTTAATTTAGACATTACCTTTGCACTTAGGTGGTGAGTAGCCCACTTAGGCGATTCTCCCTCTTGACTTTATTTCGCCCGGAGTCGTCAGGACCCACCTTTATTACGGTACATGGAGTGCGGGGGGATGGCTAGTCACAGGGCGAGATTAGAAGAAAAGCTGGATTGGCTTTTGGCATTGATGATAATTACATGTATTAAAAATTAGGTATTTTAATATATGTAGTATGAGGAAATTAAAACGTTTGAACTCTTGTAACTATTGGGTATATAGTTGGCATGTATATTAGTCTTGTTTATGGAGTCGAGTTGCCGTGGATATATATTGCATATATTGAATTTACATTTTGGGACAGGTATTTGCAGGTATTGGCCATTTGGGTGGCTCCCGTGCAAAGGAGACTACGCAGATTTTCTAAAGTGGCGTCGGGTAACTTGGAGCCTTCATATATTCCGCGGGTTGACGGGTAGTCAAACGGACCCGAGTTTTAGGCGTCACATATATATATATATATATATATATATATATATATATATATATATATATATATATATATATATATTATGGAACTTAGAGAAATTTCCAATTTAAGGCAAGGGCAAAATCGTAATTTTGATTACAAAATTATGATACGGTTAAAAGTTTGTAATTAATTCTCTAGATCTCGAGATAATGGCTTAATTGTACGTTGGAATCGTCTCGCGAGGAAATCTAGTTGCCGCGTAAAATTTAGTAATTTTAGAGGCGGTCGGGTCGACCGTTTTGAGCGCCAGCGTTTGGTCTTGTAAACCGATTTTTCGATGCGACGAAAGTCACATATAGCATGTACTCATGTACCATAAGTGGTATGGTAGAAATGATGGTGTGGTAGAGATAGTGCAGCATCGAATCGAGATTGAGGACATAATGGGTATTATGGAATTTGATTTTAGTCACTACAAGCCAAAATAGTGCACATGGCCGTCTTCCCCAGTACAAGAGACCAAAAAAACGTGATTTCCATTGGAGGATGCGATGAGCTTTGGGTTGAGAAAATACTTTGAAAACTTCTCTAATCGGCGAATCGGATGGGTTGGCGGTCTTGAACAAGAAGGAAAATGTTCACAGCGGAGCGAGCTACGCGTGGACCCCAGTTTGCGAGTTTTTGACAACTCAAAGTAGGATTTGTCTTCTACTTGAGTTTTACTCCCATTTAAGTGTTTTTTGATGTTTCGGTTTGGTTTTGAGACGGTGAGGGGCAGTTTGATCGATCCTGAGGAAACATGGGACAGTGTGGGAATTTTCTTGGGATTTTTGGGTTGGTCGTGACTGCCCAGAACTGAAGTGGGCTGTTTGTGTAGAATTGTCATTAAAATGCATGTTTGAGATGATAAGGTCGGGAATGGGTCGTATGATACGTCGAATATGGGACGAATTGATCTGAGTTTTCTTTGAGCAGTCGTGTGGCAACTCATGGCTGTTTGGGTGTGGTTTGTTTTAATTTGTGTATTAAATGTTTGCTTTGTATGCTTTGGGCCGGGAATGGCCGTGGTGCGGAGTTCACTAAGTGAACAGGTGTTTTGTGATTTTCCAGGGATAGTAAACGAGGGTTTCACTATTCCCGGAATAGTGTTCTAAAAATATATATTTTTGTGAAAGTACGTGTTGGCCGAGTGATTTAAATTAAATTACTCGTGTATGATCATTAGCCGTGAAGCTAATTTTGATGTGATTTAAAGTTTTATGTAAATATATTCATGTATATATATTTGCATGTGATTTGGCTTGAATTGGAAGCCCGACATACATGCATTCCATATGCCTTTGCTGGAACATCCCCAGGAATATAGGAATGAGTGCATGAGATGAGTCTAGAGAGAAACAAGGTTCGGAGGGTAGTCTAAAATGTAAATTATCGATTAGTCAAACTAAATAATATATCAGCGATCGGGCGGCCCAGTTGATATTTATTCATCGGAGGAGTAGTCCACAAACTAAAGAATATATCAACCGTCGAGACGACCCGATTGATATTTATTCATGGAGTAGTCCCGCAAGCAATTAATATATATCCAATCGTCGGGCGGCCCGATTGATATATATTCGCCGGAGGATTGCCCACTAATAAATTAATAATTCTCATACGAGGCTTGGCGAGTGTGAAATCGATGAACCGGGATGAGGTTGGTCACGTAGACATTCAAGTAGGATCATGCATTTGCTTGAATGTTTGTTTAAATTGGAACATTGCTGCGCTTGGGTGTTGAGTAGCCCACTTAGGGGCGATTCTCCTGCGAGCTTTAGCTCACCCGTCGTGGGATCCGCTTTTTTACAGTGCAAAGGGCGTGCGAGAGACGGTTAGATCCTTGAGGTTGTATTAGAAAGCTAGGGTTGTGGCTTTGATTTATACATGTATTAAATTCTCTAATTTTAATGTATGTATTGTATAAGAGGAAGTAAACATATTAACTCTTGAAACTGTGGATATAGTTTGGATATATTGTGTTGAGTGCGGGTTGAGATGGGCCCCAGTGGCGGTATTGGATATATATATTGCATATATTGTTGATTGGGACCAGGTTTATACGGGTTTTGTATTTGGGTAGAGCTCCGTACAAGGAGACTGCGCCCGATTTTCTAAGTGGCGTCGGGCAGCAGACCTCCACCTTGTATTAGTGGGTTGTGGGTAGTCAACGGACCTGGGTTTTGGGGCGTCACGACTTGGTATCAGCGTAGGTATACGAATACCTAGGGACTCGGGTGGGGTATCCATCACCACTAGGTGGTTTGATGTGGAACAGGGCCAGGTGGAAACCTATGGATGGAGGATTTAGACTTAGGCCATGGTTGAGGAAGAACATCACCACTCGGTGTGGTATGATGTGGAGTTAGGTATGAGATTGCACCTAGAAAGAAGGCCTGAGAGAGAAATTAGAGCTGCGCATGTGTTTTGAAGTTGTGATCATGTGATGGTATGATTGATCATTATAACATGTTGATTGATCATGTGTTGTGTTTGGATTGTGTGCTTAGGTGGATAGCACTTGGGACAAATAAACTAAAATGTTGAACATAGGATTAGTGTGAGAACAAGTTGAGTTGAAAATTTTTTTGGTAAAATGGTCGAGCAGTGCAGACCGTGACTCAGTTTGAATGAGATGTCGGTGTGGGTTTTGTGGAAAACTAGAAAAATTATTTCAGTTTTTTATAAGATAAATAACTAAAATTTCCTGATTTAAAATTTTCTTGAAGTAGCAAGGAAGGCTAACGTGAAAAAAAAATGGCCGATGAAAATAATTTTTCTAAGATTTTACAAGTGGTACGATTGAAGAAAATGGGGTAAAATAATTTTTTAAATTTATTTGAGTGTCGAAAATGAAAAAATAATAATAATAATAATTTTAGTGATTTTCTATTTCTTGAAATAGCTGAAAAAATAATAATAATAATAATAATGAAAAAAAATTTTGGTGAGACCACGAAATAGACTCTTGCCCATTGAATGAGTCTTTGAGCGTGCGTCTTTGAAACATTTGAGGCGACGGCGTTGGGGCGAAGTGAGTGCGAAGCAGCGGCTGTAAGACTGAGAAATTCCAATTTACGGAATAAGGGCAAAATCGTAATTTTGATTGCAAAATTTTAATTCTGGTTAAAAATCGTCAATTAATTCCCCCAGATCTCGGATAATAAAGCAGTTACTTGATTTAGGTCGTCTCGCGAAATCTAGTTAGCACGTAAAATTTCGCAATTTGCTGAGACAGTCGGATTCGGCACGTTTTTCGAGGCATCGCGTTTTGGGTGCCGTAAATCGATTTTCGATGCGACGAAAGGCACATATAGCATGTACTCATGTACCATAAGTGGTATGAGTAGAGAAATGATGAAAGTGGACTGACCAGTAGTCAGAATATCAAATCTGGGAAATGGAGAGGACATAATGGGCATTTGGAATTTGATTTAAATCATAAAATGCCAAATAGCCAATAGTGTATCTTCTCCTTAAATGAACCAAAGCAAAAACGTGGGGAGCAATTTGAAGATCCAGTAGCGCTGCCATTGTTAGAGCTTCTAGAGAGAGGGTGCTTCTCTCTAGAAATACGACGTCGGACGTTAGATTCGATGGAGCAAGAAGGGAAGCGTTCTACGCGAAGCGAGGCTGTGGACCCCGGGTTTGAGTACGACAACTCCAAGAGGTAGGATTTTCTCCCCTGCTTGCATTTTATTCCCATTTTAAGGGTTTTCATGTTTACGGTGGTTTGGGACATTAGGGGGCCGTTTGATCGGTCCCGAAACATTGGGACGAATTAAGGTAAAATTTTGAAACCAAATGGGCAGTAATTTTGCTCCATGACTGAAAATGGTGTAAAAGGGTTTGTTGTTTTGGTGTAAATCATGCTTTGATTGAATTTGGGCGGGAATGGCCGTGAATTTGGGTTCACTAAGTGAACCGTTGATTTAATGATCTTTCGGGGAATAGTAATCGAGGTTTCCTTATTCGAAACAATATTCAAGAATATATTTTCGTAAAATTATGTGTTTGGTTAAATAATTCGAATCGAATTGCTTGTGTTTAATTTCATTAGCCCAGTGAGCTAATTTTGGTGTTTGAAATACTAATTTCATAACATGTTGTATGATATAATATTTTTATGTAAATATATTCATGTATATATATTGCATGGTTTAGAGGCTGTATTGGAGGCGGCATACATGCATTCCATATGCCTTTAGGACACCCTAGGATTTTAGGAGTGAGTGCATGAGACAAGTCCTGAAAGGTTCGGAGGGTTGTCTAATAATGTAAAATGATCGGAGGGTAGTCCAAACTAAATAATATATCAACCGTCGGAGTGGCCCAGTTGATATATATTCATCGGAGGGTAGTCCACAAACAAATAATATATATCAATCGTCGGAGCGGCCCAATTGATATATATTCATCGGAGGGTTGTCAACTAATAATATAATAATTCTCATACGAGGCTTAGGCGAGTGTGAGAGAGTCGGTGAGGACTCGGGATCTGAGTTGGTCATGTAGACATTCAAGAGTAGGATCATGCACATTTGCTTGAATGGGTGTTTATTTTGGAACATTACCTTTGCCTTGGGTGGTGAGTAGCCCACTTAGGGCGATTCTCCTCTTGAGCTTTAGCTCACCCGTGCGATGGGACAGCATTTTACAGGTGGGGAGCGTGCGAGGGACGGCTCGTCTAGGGCGAGATTAGAAGAAAAGCCGGTTGTGGCAGCCCCGACGATATCTGCATGTGATAGAATTTTTAATTTTAATATATGTTGTATAGGTAAATTATTAGCTCTTTTAAAACTATTGGATATAGTTGTTTGTAGTATGATAGAGAAGTATTGTTTATGAGCCAGTGGCGTCTTATTCATATTGTGAATATATTGGACTGTTGGAATGAGGTAAATGCGGGTTTATCGGGTTATGTATTTGGGTAGAGCTCCCACGTACAAAGGAGACTGCGGAATTTTCAAAGTGGCGTCGGGTAACCCGACCTCCACTTGCTAACCATTCCGCGGAGTTGACGGGTAGTCAACGGACCCCCGGGATTGGGGTGTCACAGCTTGGTATCAGAGCTTAGGTATACGAATACCTAGGGAGCTCGGGTTTGGGTATCCATCACCACTAAGTGGTTTGATGTGGAGTATAGGTATATGGAAACCTATGGATTGAGGATTTGGGCTTAGGTCATAGCCGAGTAAGAGCATCACCACTAGGTGTGGTTCGATGTTGAGTTTAGGTATGGGATTACCTAGGAAAATCACGGGACAAAACTAGGACACTACGTGCACGTGTGTTGATGTGTTTTGTGTGATTTTGTGAATCATTTGGTGATTGTGTGCATAACATGAATTGTTAAGTGTTATGTGATTGAAATTTTTTGAGTTATATGCTTGGTTGATAGCATAGGAGGATGTGTGGAACATTTGGGAGTTCTGATTAATATGGCGGAAAGGGAAAAAAAATTAAAAATAAATTTTTAATAAATTTATTTGATGAGAATTGAAGAAAAATGAGAAGAAATGTTAAAGTAAAGAAAATAAATTTTTGTTAAGTTTATTTGGTTATATGGAGAAGAAAATGATTTTCTAAGATTTTACAAGTGGTAAAATTGAAGAAAATGAAGGAAAATAAATTTTTAGAAATTTATTTGAGTGGAGAAAATTTTTCAGTGGAAAACTGGAAAAAAAAAATAATAATAATAAATAAATAAATAAATTTTATAAATTTATTTGAGTCGAAAAGGAGGAAAATAAATTTTCTAAAGTTTTATATGGTGTAAAAATTGAAGAAAAGTGAAGAAAATAAATTTTTATAAATTTATTTATGTATTCTGGTGAATGAAAAAAAAAAAATGGAGTAAAATAAATTTTTATGAATTTATTTGAGTGTCCAAGAAAATGGGAAAAAAAATGATTTTAGTGATTTTAGAGATTTTCAATTCTGAAATAAATGAAAAAATAATGATAAATAATTTTTTTAGTGCAAAAGCAGTTTACGGGCTCTTTGATTTATGTGTGGGAAAAAAAAAAAAAGAAATTTTTGTATTGCAATATTAAAATTGTATTGCAAGCAGTAGGAGAGAATGCTGAGGGAAAAAAAAAAATTTGTATTGCAAGATGGGTGTTTGGCTTGAAATAGTATTGCAATACAGTGTCTATATTGCAGCTTAGGAGGCTGGGCGGGCTGTATCGCAATACAGCTGAAGTGTATTGCAACGTAGGCTTGGCAGCAGGAATTTTGTGTCGCAATACACATAGTGTATTGTGACTAGGTTGGCTGGGCGTGCAGGCAACTTGGCGGCACGCAGGCGTGCGGAGCAGGCGCGCGGGGCGCGCGGGGCGCGCGGCAGGCGGCAGGCGCGCGGGGCGCGCGGCAGGCGGCAGGCGCGCGGGGCGCGGCAGCAGGCGCAGCGCAGGCGCGGGGCGCGCGCGGCAGCAGGCGATGAGCGCGCGCGGAGCGCGCGGGGCAGGGCTGGCTGGGCGGCAGGCGCACGGCCTGGGCGCGCGGGCTGGCCTTGGGCAGTGCACTCGGTGCACTCGGGCCCGTTTCGTCCGGTTTGAGCTCGTTTTTTTTTCCAGCGTCACCAAATAGACACTGTTCATTGTAAAATAAAATTTTGGAAAAAAAAAAATAATATTTATTAAATTCAAATAAAATCAAATAGAAGATAAAATTTTCAAAAAAATAAATAAAATTTTCCAAAATAAAATTTTTGAAAATAAAAATTTGGTTGAAAACAATCTTTTAAACGCGAAACGATTGCGTATACACTAAGTTATGTGTATGATTAGTGTCTCGGGGCTGTGGTTATGCCTTAGAGACACTGTATTGGATTTAATTATTAATTGAAATCGTAATTGCGCGGTAGTTGCGTAGGGAATTATATGCATGGTGAAATGCGTATAGGAAAAGAATTAAATACTAAAGGTTGTAAAGGTTTGCCAGGCTAGCAGGAGTTTGAGTAATGAAATGAGACAGAGCCTAAAATTTTATTTGAATAAGCAATTAAGTGGTTGGGTGCTTTCACTTAGGAAATGGACGGGTCAGTTCATGGTTGTCAAGTCTATTGGCATGTGCATTGCTAGTTAGACTGAAATGAAAGTTAGATGACTCTTGTTGCCATGTTAATCGTGTAAATGGCTAGTAGAGGCCGAGGACGTAGAGAACGTCCACGGAGGCCTTTGGTCGAGCCTGTTCGGTGTTTGATCGACGGACTTTTCTTAGAAATTTGTAGGTGTCTGTGAATGCTATAGCACAGACTAGTATAGCATGTAGACAGGAAGATCCTAGTAACCCCCAGAGGTTTAGGGCGTACCATCCTCCGACATTCACAGGGAGAAAAGATACGATGGTGGACGACCATTGGTTCATGCAGAACGAGAAAGTGTTAGAGGCTATAGAGATTACCTGCGGCGCGACCCGAGTTAGACTAAGCTGCGTTTTAGCTGAATAATGAGGCAGAATAAGGTGGAAATGGCAAGGACCTCCTAGAGACCTTAGAGAGGCCGTTTATATGAATTACTCCCCTAAGGATTAGGGCGAGAATAGGTACGATATGTCAAGGTTGTGAGTTAGAGATCTCGAGGACTCTACTCACAATGGACCTGAGGATTATGGATATATCAGAGTTCGATGTCATCCTTGGGATGGATTGGTTGACAGTTTACAAGGTTGTTATCGTTGGCGCGGGGAGAATTACACCGCCTACCGTAGGATGGTACTGCGTGTTGTATTTCAGAGACCAAGCACGATATTTTTGCCCCAGACGATTATGCGATTCCAAGTGTCGGGGACGGTTGGCGGGTTGTTATGACCTTACCACAAGGGCGAGTGAGACCAGGACTTAGATCTACCTCGGTAGTTTGCGAGGAATCGTGAATATTTTCAGGATGAGCTACGGACTCACCTCCCACATAGGGATGTAGACTTCGGTTTCGAGTTACACCCTGGTACTTTAGCCATCTCTATGATTCCGCATAGGATGGCGCCGGTTGAGTTGTAGGAACTCAGAGTCCAACTACAAGGGCTGTGGACAAGGGATTATTAGGCAGAGCACTTCACCAAAAGGCGCCGGTTCTGGTTGCGAAGAGAGGGGCAAGACCAGCCGGCTATGAAGTGGCTATGAAGCGAATTGAGCCAGGGTTATGATCGAGAATCGGTACCCATTACCCAGGATCGATGATTGTTGTCCCGGTTGAGAGGAGTGGAGAGTCTACTCCAAAGATGAACAACCGCCTTGGTTGTCATCAGCTGAGAGTTAGGGAGACAAGTATCCCTAAGACTGCGTTTAGGACGCGTTGGGGGCACTTTGAGTTTACGGTGATGCCCTTTGGATTGACGAATGCGCCAGCGTCATTCATGAACCTCATGCATAGGGTGTTCCAACCTTATCTAGATCAGTTTGTCGTAGTCTTCGGGGATGACATTTTGATCTACTCCCGGTCAGTGGAGCATGAGTATCACTTGAGTTGTGTTACGATTGTTGAGACCATCATTTGTATGCAGTTCGATAGTCGCAGTTTTAACTGCGAGGAGATTTTTTGGAACCTGCGTGGTGTCGGCACCATGAAGTGTCGGTCGACTGAAAGGTTGAAAGCGTGATGCGTTGTGAGGCCAGAATGTCAATCGCCCGAGATGTAGCCCCCTAAACTACAGGTCCGTTGACTACCCGTCAACCCGCGGAATACTCGTGAATGTGGGTGACGGGCATTTTTCCGCAATCGGGGCGATCTCCCTTTGTACGGGAGGCTACCCTTGAATACAAAACTTATGGCTTTGCATATACCTGTCCCAAACAATCCAATATATGCAATATATACTGCAAATATAGCCACTTGGGCCCTGCTTGATACTCAATATACATGCAGACTATGAATCAACTATACCCAATAGTTACAGAGTTTAATATGTTTTACTCTCATCTGACATATATTAAAATGAAAACATTCTAATACATGTATACATGAAGCCACATCCAGGCTTTTCTGCTTTCGACCTCTGGGACCGAACCGTCTCCTCGTATGCTCCACATTGCACATTAAAATAAAGGGATCCCACGACGGGGAGTGAGCTAAAGCTCGATGGGAGAATCACCTAAATGGGCACTCACCACCTAAGTGCGGTGCAATGTTCCCAAATTAAACACACATTCAAGCAAATGCATGATCCTACTTGAATCTACATGACCAGCTCGGATCAGGAGTCCTATGACTCTCTCACACACGCTAAGCCTCGTAAGGGAATATTAGTTTTAATAATGGACAACCCTCCGATGAATATATATCAATTGGGCCGCTCCGACGATTGTTATATATTATTTGTTTGTGGACTACCCTCCGATGAATAAATATCAACTGGGCCGCTCCGACGGTTGATAAATTATTTGGTTTGGACACCCTCCCGATCATTTTAATATTTTTAGACTACCCTCCCGAACCATTTTCCTCTAGACTCGCCTTCATGCACTAACTCCCAAGTCTAGGATGTTCCGGTGCATATGGAATGCATGTGTTGATCACAGCAGTCTAATTCACATGTAAATATATAAACATGCATATATTTACAAGACAACCAATTCACACAATCATATCATGTAAATTAATTAATTCACATATCGAATTAGCTCACTTGGGCTAATGATCATATCTGGTAATTTAATTTAAATCCTCGACCAACATGTATTTTCCTGAAAATATATATTTTTAGAACACTATTACGGGAATAGTGAAACCCTTGTTTACTATTCCCGAAAATCACAAAACAGCGATTCACTTAGTGAACCCGAAATCCACGGCCATTCCCGGCCCAAAGCATATCAAGCAAGCATTTAATGCAATTTAACACCATCGCAACCAAACAGCCCCTAATTATTGCTGGGCAGTCACGGCCTGAAAATCCCAAATAAATTCCCACAATTCGGTCCATGTTTTGGGACCGATCAAGCAACCCTCACGGCCTCAAATAACCGAAACATCGAAAAACCCTTAAAAATGGGAGATAAAACACAAGTGGGGAGAAAATCCTACATCGAGGTTTGAAAACTCCCAGATCCGAGAGGTCACAGTTGTCCTCGCCGCGTAGAACAGCTTCCCTTCTTGCTCCGTCGTGCCCGGACGGTCGGATCGCCCATGATTCTAGAGAGAAGTTGCTCCTTCTCTCTCTAACTCTAAGAAATCATTTACTACACCGAAAATTACCCTCTCACGTTTTGTCTCTCATTTAACATTTGGGGAAGACAACTATTCACTATTTCGTCATTTAGTGACTTAAATCAAATTCCAAAATGACCCTTATGTCCCTCTTTTCTGGTTGATATTCGACACTACCCGGCCGTCCATTTCACCATTTCTATACTCCTTACCACTCATGGTACATGAGTACATGTTATATGTGGCTTCGTCGCATCGAAAACCGATTCTGACACCGACGATGCCTCGAAAAGCGTGTCGAT